>JAUCMU010000039.1:15234492-15247088 GCA_032275025.1 Enteromius treurensis | reverse complement strand
TTTTAGATCTTTAAGTCCATCTCATGAAAAATCAGAGCAGAAACAAAGGTGTTGCGTTTATATTTTTGTTGAGTGTAGAATATATAAGTACAAGAATCATAATTGCATTAGCCGAATTAAGAGTTATCAGTTTGTACACTGTAAAACAAATGTAATTGAAACTTGTAAAACCTTGGAGAAATTAATTTTAAATGGATGGATACAAAGATTTGGTTTACAGTTACTTCCTTACTCAATGCCATAGAGGTATGTCAGATATGTTTAGGCCGTGTCCGACTTGACGAGAGAGAGAAAGTGCAGGTATTGAGATTAAAAGTAAATAATGTGCTGTTTTACGCAGCCATCAAGCCGTCTTCTATTTACTGACACATGAAATATGTAGCTAAAATATATATTTATTTATTTTTATATATATAAACAATTCATTTGGGTATTAAACATTTTTAATCTATATGAATGCTCAAATCTTGAGTTTAAATTTACAACTAATTCTAAACATTTTCCCTCCTCACAGGCATTTCAAGATTATTTTATCTCCACTAAACCATCTGGGTACCATGGATGGCGAGTTACCAGCATGGAATAAACATGAAAGCCATAACAGCAGGAGTCCCTGTAATACAACAGGGGAACATCAGGAGGTAGGTTACAATCGTTTTATTTTTGCAATGACTAAGGAGAATTATTGTGAAAGAGCAGAAGAGTTCTCTCACGGTACCTGGCTCCAAACAAAGCCAAAGGTAGGCGACACACCAATTGTACAATGTTAGGTTGCATGCATCCAGTACTTCCCTAATAAACTCCAATATCTCCACAGGAACGTGTCGTGATTGGAGACAGCTTTGCTGCTGGAGAACCAATGACACCACTGTCATCTTGTATGAGTGGTGCATTTAAAGCTTTGCTACCAGATTACCATGGAACAAACTCTGATAAATATTCCTATTCTCCTGATCACCATTGTCTCAAACCTGCCACTGCAGTGGAGGAAAAGATAGCAGTGGAGAGAAGGGAAGAAAGTGGCTTTTTTAAAGACTCTTTGGGTGAAGCATTATCTAGTGCCACACATATGCATCCTCTCAGATGTGCCCAATATGAAAAGGTATGTAACATCTGCACTGTATAACCGAAATAAACATTATTTCTCCATTGTGATGTAATATTGGTCTTTTCACAGAATCGAGAAGTGGACCAGGGGAATGGCAATTGGACATCAGTGATCAAAGACGCTCTAGAGATGAGTAACGGAATGGAAATGGAACAGACTTTATCCATGAATAAACATGGGCCCCTAATGGACTATAATCCTGTATATAAAGGACCTGAAAATTTTAGATCAAAGGACCACTTTAAGATCGCAGGATCCACACTCAATGAGAAGATGGATAGGCAAGGAGTAAAAGAAGAATCAGATTCCTATATTTTAATGTTGTCAGATGACATAATTAAAAACAAAGATGTTCTAGAAATGGTAAGTGCTGATATAAAAAATTTCAATGTAGATTTTAAAATGTATAAACGCTCACAGAAATAAAGGTACAAAAGCTGTCACTGGGGCGGTTCCATTTCGAAAGGTACATGTTTGTACCCAAAGAGTACCTTAAAGGGTACATAATACTACTTAAAATGTACATATTTTAACCTAATAGGTACAAAAGTGTACCTTTTGAAAAGATGCCACCCCAGAGACAGCTTTTGTACCTTTGTGCAGGATGTAAAATAACCCATTAAAGAACAAATACTTAATTTATTGTCCTATATTTCATCTGTTCTCAGAGGAACCACGAGGAGCCAAGTGTTTTAGATGTTAGATCATCTCTAAGAAAAGAGGAATTTGGAATTACTGGAATCGGAGAACGTGAGCCAGGGTTATTATCGGGATTTAACAGGAGTTCATACACTCATTGTTCTTCATCAGAAAGCCTTATGAAAAGTGAGCAGCTTCAACGTAATCCTTTGGAGAACCCGTCTGTTGATCACACCCTTCAGTCGTGCAAAGATGTCAGTCCTAGAAAAACTACTACTATCTTCAAACATGCAGAAGTAAACAATGAAACTGTTGCTGAAGGTTCTACTGTATGTGGCCTTCATCATGTTGATCTTCAAAAGGGCTGTCACCAAGCAGAGGTTACAGATGAGAGAGTAAAGACAAGCGATCCGCATGTATCTGAATCGACAGTATTAAAACAAAATCCAGCATATCTGCCCAGCAGTCAGTACTTTGGCAGTAAGCTAAAAAAGCAAGTTTATGAATCTGTGCCTACTCTAGCCTCGGTGAGCAGTCAAAACACATCTGAGGATGAACGTGAAAACCTAAAACTGCTGAACCCAACAGAGAGCAGTCTACCTGTGACGGGAAAAATTAAAATGAGTGATATCCAAGAGACATCTATTAACACAAAAACTGAACTCAATCAAAAGGTAGAAACAAAAATTTCCCCTGAAATTCAGAACTCTTCTTCAGTATCAGAGATGGATCTACCTGTTGCACCCAACAGAATTCACACTGATCATGAATGTAGAGATTCTCCATTAGAACCAGTCGAAAACAGCAAATTAAATGAGCTTTGCTTTCAGGAGAGTTCAAAAAATGCCTTGACTTCTGCGTTTACTCAAAGAACTGCAGATGAATGTGATATTCGTGTCCAAGAAAAACAAACCCCAATAAGTCTAAGTACGGTACTTCTGCCTTGTAACGAGAATGGAAAAAACTCTGAAAGATGTCTTCTCGACATTACTTCAGAAAGCGGTATTCCTCCATCTACCGAGAATGTTCAGGAAGCTCCCACAAGGACGGACGGCTGCTCTCAGCATAACCTAGAGAAAGCATTACTAAAGCCTAAGAAAGCAAGAAAAAGAAAACAATCTGAGCTTGAAGCATTAAGAGGACCAATATACAAATCTAACAAAAGAGATGACTGTTCTACATATGAATCTGAAAGATTAGACACTGCTGTTAAACTAAACGCAGGATGTGAGATAGCTAATCGAAATATTTTATTGGATGATCATGACAGCACTGAACCAAAAGAGGAGGACGACTTAGTTATAAATGATGTAAACCCACCTGCACCTAGGAAAAAAAAGCAGGTGGCACCACTTGAGCTAATGGCTGATACAACTTCACAAAAGCCAGATCATAGCTGCTCTGAAGCCTCACAGGAAGAAGTACTGTCAAATGCTGGGATCAACAGGAAGGCTGTTTTTAGAAAGAAACTGAAGAAAAAAACAAGGTTACGTTTAAAGGCAAAAGTATCTGCTACCCTTGGCAACCAGTGTTCGTCTCAAAGCTCTGTCTTGTCCCCAGAAGAGCACTGTACATCGCATTTTCAGGACATTGACACAACCCCAATGAAAGGAGTCCGTAATCCAGCAGTAGTGGAACATGCCATCTCTAGTCTAGAATCCATTCCAGAAAAATTACAGAAATCCCAAAAAAAGACTGCAAAGCAAACACCACATAAAGATGTGCCCATGACATTTTCACAAGCTGAGGCAGACATGGATGTCACAGGGCATCAGTCTTCTGAAAGTAAAAATGCAGCTAGTCTGCTGGATAGACAGTCTTCACAAGACTCTGAGGGTCAAACGGACTCTGTTTCAACCTCAGCGACTGAATCTTCAAAGATTCGAAGCCCTCAGAGTTACCCAAAGAAATCAAAGCAGAAGAAAAGAGTGCATGTCACACAAGAGAACGCGTGCCCACAAGAGGATATGGAAAACATGATGACTCCCAAAACGAAAATCGTGAAAGTAAAAAGTCCTCTAAAAATGGCAACTAGAGTAGATGATGATGGAACGACTCTTTTGGACACACAGCCTTCTACAGCCGCCGCTAAGCTCCTGGATTCTGTTTCAAATGTAGGAAATGAAGTCAAGACTTTTGGCACACCAAGAAAGTCTCCGAAAAAGAAATCATCGCATATTAAATGTGAAGCAACGCATGCAGTTGACCGAATAGCAACTCAACAAGGTGCATCCAAGGAATTGGATGTGCAGTCAACTATGGAAAGATTCCGGGCAAGAAAAAAACTTGAGGAACAAGAAAACACAGTTGGTGGTAACCGTGAACCTGCTTGTATGACGCTTTCTTCAGTTGATTCTGTGTATGCTACAGAAACCGACTCTTCGGGGGTCAGCCAACGGAACACAGAAAAGACATCGAGTAAGAGGAGAAAGACAGACATCAAGTTGATAGTGGCACAATTATCCACTACTAGCCAACAGGACGACGTCACTTCACCCCCCTGGGAAGATTTTTCATCTGTTGTGGCTTCAAATCCAGAAAATACTGTGAAAGCCAAAGGATTTTCTAGAAACAAAACAAATGACAACCACTTGTATGGTAATTCGGTTGAAGAAAGATCTTTATTAGCTACTGTGACACAAGGATGTTCTAATTTACCTACAAAGATGGACTCTTCAGGCTGTTTTAGACAAAGCACCAAACTGAAAAAGCCAAGAAAAAAGACTGTTACCAATATGAATGAAGCAGAAATGCTTAGTGTAAACCTGCATGAAGATCTGTCTGCAGTGCCCTCAAAATCTGGCGCAGACTTCGCCTCCAGTTCACAAATAGATGTGGAAAAGGCCAAGCAGGAAATTAAAGGTGAAAATTCAGTTGATCTTTTCAAAATGCAGGCTTCTACACTCACTCCGCAGCAAACAGAATGTTTTTCAACGTCAGTTCACAGCACCGCCAAAAAATCTAAGAAAATATCTGACATTAAAAGAGACGCAGTATATACACCCACAGCGGACCAAACAATGCAACTAGAAATGCATCCATTTGATTCTACATCAGCCACAGAAATAGATCATGCGGATGTTTGGACAAAAGGGAAGATGAAAAAACGGCCGAAAAAGGCCACGAAATGCAAAACGCACATTACCCAAGCAGCCAGCGATATTAGAGAAAATTCAGCTTTAAACAGAAAGACGAATTTAAGGTCAGAAGACATGACAAAGAAATGTGAAAAAATTAGAACGTCGGCACTGGAAGTCAGAGATGATCAACCAGAGGAGGTGCTTCTGCCTTCACCGGTATCTCCTAATATGGATGCAACACAAGACATCTGCACAAAGACAGACGATGTGAATAAAACAGCTGAAAGTCATGAGGATAACCAGGTTTCTATCTCTACTAAGGATGTTGCTAGCCCCCAGAGCTCACTAAAGGCGGCAAAGAAAACACAAAAGAAACAGTTACTAGAGCAAAAAGACGAGAATGAACAAAGCAATATCCTAGAGCTGGCTCACAGAGAGGACAACACATTTGTTTTGAGGGGGCTAGCTTCTGAGAATTTAAAGGTTGCTGAGAAGAAATCAAAACAATCCATGGCAGAAGCACATGGCTTTACTAATGTTTCTTTGTCTCAAGAGAAAAATACTGGATTCGATGAGGCAGGCGTCATGGTCACCTTTACACAAGTTGCAGATTTATGTAAACTGCCCGACAGTCAGACCGTAGAATCACAGCAGCCTGAAAAGGATGATGCTGCGATTGATCAAAAAGACCTTAAAGTCACAAATCCTCCTAAGAAAAGGGGCAGAAAACCTGGACGCAAGAAGAGGAAGATGGCTTGCCTGTCAACTCAGACCATTAAGGAAGAGGAGCATAAAGGTATATGTTCTAACAGAGTTGCCTCTGATTTTCAAAACAGCACTCAAATTAAAATCTCAGAAATTTCACCGAGGATCTCAGAAGAACCAGTGCTGAAATCAAGAAAATCAGCTTGGACACAAAATATAATCTCAGGTACAGTTGTTGAGAATGAGGACACCGATATCACTGGGTGTCACACAACACTTGGAGAGACTCTTTCAAATTCCACGCAAACTGCTCATTCTGAAGACCATTACACTGTTGAGAAAAAGACACCAAGACGAGGAAGACCACCTTCCAAGAAAAACAAGAAAAAGAAATTATTTGCTGCACATTTAGAAAATAACACCTTACAATCTGTCCAGAAATCAGATCTCACAGACAGCACGGAAAATACTGTCATAGCAGCTGCTAATGATATAGATACAAATGTAAGTGTGACCAAACAATTGGGGACTGATCCCATGGAGTCCCTTCAGAGTGCTAATGATCTCTTGTTACACAGCATCCCTACATCTTGGCTTAAAAAAGGGAAAAACCTCAAAAGAGACCCAACTTTACCAAGCTTGAGAGTGTCCAGCAGAACTTGTGTAACATCAATCAAAGCAGACATAACTTCTCTCCCACAAAACTCCACAGATGCTTTTAATGAGGAAGGAAAAACATCTTTGCCTATGTCCGCTATACAAGATGGCAATGTGTTGGCAGATATAAAGATAGAGAATAAGGCTACAGTTAAAGTACTGAGGGGAAGGAAACGTGGTCGGAAGAGGCGAAAAGTTAAAGATGGACCACTTCAAAGATTAAAAACACAGGATTGTTGTGAACCAGCCAAGGGTTTACCGACAAAGTTCAGTATGACCAGTAAATGTCCCACCGAGGACCAAAATAACATAGTCACACCAGAACAAAGAGATATTGACAAAACCAAGTCGGACGATGTTGAAATGATTCCACCAATAACTGCAGGGACCGGCAAGATAAAACCAAAAACAGAAATCCTATGCAGTTCTCCCAGTGACGTGTCCTCCGGTTTAATGAAAGAAGTCAAGAAGTGGAAAGAACACAGTGCCGAGTCGAACAGAAGAGATTCATTTGAGGGTCCTGTGCAATCCTGCACTGATAACACGGGAGTCTCAAGGGGAATTTGTATTTCTAGTAATTTGGTCAAGGAGGAGTCAGAACAGATTTCTCTGGATACACAAATGAAACCCAACTTTGAGCTGAGATGTACTCATGGACTAAATGTGGAAATGTCAAGAAAAGAAGTACTTGATAGCCCACTAGAGCCCGAAAATGCCCTCCAACCTACAGAATGCAAGGAGGATAGTGAACCAAACAAAGCGACTAATAACCGGACAATAGGATCCAAGCCTAAAGAAATAGGGAAGAAACCTCTCACCTGCAAATACTGTGGAGTTTCCTTTCGGCACATTACAGCGTACACCATTCATCAGCGTATTCATACCGGAGACAAACCCTACAAATGCAAGATCTGTGGGAAAGCCTTTTCTCAGCTGTCTAAACTAAAGTCCCACCATAATGTTCATAAACAGGATACATCTTTTCCTTGTCCCTGCTGTAGCCAAAGGTTTTTGCAGAAAGATGAATTGCTATGTCATTTTAAAGTTCACCTACAGGAACCGGAAGCAAACGGAAAAAAGAGGAAGAGGAATACTTCAACAAATGTGTCTCTGGAGACCCCCAAAAATGACGGGCGCCTTCTCCGCAAGCAAAACCTAGTGAGACACGTCAAATTGCAGGATCACGTCCAAGCGCGTGAAGTGGAGAAGCCCTCGACTTGTAAAGACTGTGGGAAGACGTTTTGGAAACAGGCAAGCCTAACAGTTCATGAAAAAACCCACTGGCCTGTTAAACCATACGCTTGCTCTATTTGTGGCAAAGGCTTTAACCAACTAAAAGCCTTAAAAAAGCATTCTCAAGACCATGCCGGGGAGACACCCTTCTCCTGTTTCCACTGCGGTCATGGATTCAGTGCCCTGTCTGCACTCAGGATGCACCAGGCATCAAAAACATGCATCGCCAGGAAAAACGACGAGAGCAGTAGCATTGAGGGTTTCATTGTAAGTCAAGGAGTCGATGGTCAAGTGAACACGCCAGTGTTCTTTAAGTGTCAAATATGCAAAGAGCTTTTCAGGAAATGGTGCCAATACACTCTTCACCTTCAGACACACACCAGCTCTCCCCCATATATTTGTTTTTCTTGTGGACAGTGTTACAAGAAGGATTCAGAGATGAATGTGCACTGTGAGGTTTGTTGCCAGTCAAGTGGGGAGGAGAAGATTTGCAGTGCATCACTCACCGAAATCATGCAAAGTGTTACCCATGTCCACCCTCTAATGTGTACCTCATCTCGGAGTCTTGCAAGTACAAGATTTGGACATAATTCCCAAACACAAACCGGCTCAGAACAGCTCCCAAAGCTGCCTCGAACGGTGGATGTGGAACCTGCTCAAACAAGGGATGCAGATCTTTCAAAACTTCCTAAAACCTGTTCTGCTCATTCACCCATCAAGCTCCCAAATGCCCAATCACCCGCTCGTTCTGATGTTAACTGTTCCTGCGCTCGGAGCGTTTGGAAATTCAAGTGTTCACGTTGTGCTCAGCCGTTCGAGAGGTACAGGGATTTGAGCGCTCATCTGCAAACGCATGCTCCTGGTTTCAGATATACCTGTGCACATTGTGGACAGTTCTTTGATAGGTGGAGCAAACTGTGGCTACATCAGCAGCGCCATCGCTTAAAAAGCCGCTGTTACTCCTGTAGGCAGTGCAATTTGCAGTTCCGTTTCTTTAGCTCTTTTCGAGAGCATATGATCGACCACGCCGGGCAGAGACCATACGCTTGTCCACTCTGTCCCAAAACCTTCATTCAGGAGGCAAGCTTACATGCTCACCAATGTGAGTCTCATAAACTTTGTAAAAGTCTGAAATGCGAAGTCTGTTCTAAGACTTTCAGTAGTTTAGCAAACCTAATCAAGCACAGTCTTCTGCACAGTGGTTCTACCTCTCACATTTGTCTCCTTTGCAATCTGTCGTTCACAAATGCAAGAGTCTTAAAGGAACACTTAAAAACGCACACCGCCCACCATGGACCGGCCCTCCCTGATATTCCATCAAAGCCTCTTGATTTTCCTCACAGATGCAAAAGGTGCAAAGCTAGCTTTTCAACTGGAGAATTGCTCTATGCTCATCAGATACGCCATTCCCGAGACGCAAAGACTTACGTCCGTCCAGCAGTATTACCTACCTCAAAATTGTCCGATTCTTCTTGTAATGGCACACCATCTACCCCACCTTCCGCTCATAGGAATCATATATCAAACCTTGACGCCATACCCAACGATGACAGCCTGTATGTTTATTCCCACCCTGACCAGCTCTATGTCTCCCCTAGTCACAGAGTACAGCTTCCAGTCATTAATTTGGACCCTGATGAACCAGAGGTCCCTCAGAAGCCTGCTCCTGAACTTGCAAATAGCGAAATCACTTCTCAATCTGACGGCACACACCTACCTCAGGCCACTTCAGTTCAGGAAACTGCCAACCTAAATTCAAGTGAAAGCGTCAAGACGATGGTAAATGCTCAACATAATTACAACTTCAGCTGTCAGAGAAGCCCTTCATTTGTGGAGACGAGTGTTGACATGGAAGTAGAACGTCCTCCTCAAGAAGAAAAGTCAGAGGAGAGTTTCGAATGTGCCGACTGTACTGAAAAACTAACCAGCGTCTTGGGCCTTTATGAACATTACATACTTCATGCAATGGGAGATGCATATGTACAAGTACACTGATCAATGATAAAGTGAAAGGAAAGTGCCACCGTTTTTTCCAGATTCCGCTATGTTCTTTCCTCAAATTAGACAAGTTGATACGTACCCCTACTGTCTCCGTTAATTGCTCTAGCGTGCAGCACCGCTATGTTAGCGTTTAGCTTAGCTCCATTCATTCCTCAGGATCCAAACAGGGATAGATCTAGAAGCCACCAAACACTTGCGTTTCCCCTATTTAAAGACGGTTACATGACTTGTTACACGCAAGTATGGTGACTTAAAATAAAAAGATTTTTTTGAAGTGGATAAAAAAACACTATAATGTATGTCGGAGCAGCACTTCGACCTCGGCGCAGTAATATCATCACTCCTAAAAGCTCCCCCTCTCCCTCTCCTCAATAAAACCAAGGATTGATGATATTACGATTATAAGTGCTCTTCCGCCATACATTATAGTTAGCCTTTTTTATTCTTTAAAAAAAATCGCCACGTTTTATTTTGGATCACCATACTTGCTCGTGTAACTAATCATGTCTCTAAATAGGGAAAACATGGAAGTATTTGGTGGAATATGGAAAAACATTGGCGTTTTCCTTTTAAAAGGCAGACATTTTCTGCTTTAAAATGAATGTTTTGACACAAATGTCTTGCTTACACTGTTATGTTGTATATTTCCAATGTTTAAAACAAATTTGGTCACAATTAGCATTACGACGCTTCATTTTCATTCAGTTGTCCACCAGCCACTCTGTATTACTGGGGTCATGTCACGATGCCTTATCTCAGTTATCTCTGTACTGCCATTTCTCATCTCCTTTTGTGCCTTCAGACAGTTTGGTTTCTGTAAATAGATGTATACATAATCCTGTGTAACTCCACAACCTGCTCGTCCTTACTCTGGAAAAACAGACACATTTTCAACACCTTTTAAATACATGTTTCTAATATTAAGAGGATGTTAAATGTAGATTAACCCTGAACGTTCATATATGAATGTCTGGCTGGGACAACAATATACGGTTTATTGTAAAATTGTAGTTCTTGAGAAACTTAGAATATTTCTGGAAAATAACCACTTTGAAAAGGTTTTATGCTATGAAGTGGATTTCTTTTCTTTAATAAAACATACTACTTGACGTGTCATTTTTATTTATATGGTCAGAAGTCCTACTGACGAACCAAAGTCAAATGTGTTTTTCAGAAAAATAACAAACTGTAAGGCTTGTGAGCAGAAATGATGTGTTTTAATGGCAATAGAAAAAGCAGAAACCTTTCAGATTACATGTTTCGCATCAAATATTCAGTCAATTGTGCTGAAAGGGAAAGAATATTAGCAAGCTATGTGTGATTTTTTTTAGGTACCACACAACATTGCAGTAATTTGGTTGTAAATGAACTCCATGTGCATCTAAAACCACTTTTATAAGGACTTCTGACTGGCCACTTCTTAAATGAGCTCTTTTCACACGTCTAATACATCAATCAGTCACAGGACACTTTAATTTATTTCTTCTTCTCATCATCTTTTTTTCCCTCTTGTTTGTTACCGCTCTGAGAGGCTAGGGAGCCCATGGCATTACGGATGGCCTCATTGTTGGGATCAACACCAGGTAGATTCTCCAAGACACTCTGGAGGAATTCTGGGTCCTGCATTACATCATAATCATCCTCTTCCTGTAGAATCGGTTAAAAAGCGCAAGAGAAAAGACAAGTCAGCAGGCATATAAATATATTTAGTAAATTTCCTGCTGTTTTGATTAGCAGTGTGCATAGCTGTGAACTTAATTTGGACTATTTTAAAGGTGATTTTCTCAATAGTTGTATCTCAACCAAATATTGCCCGATCATAACATCAGTGGAAAGCTCATTTATTCAGCTTTCAGATGATGTATACAAAAATTGACACTGGTTTTGTGGTCCGGGGTCACATAAGGGAACAGTGTTCTGTCACAAGGAAAAGCACCGTACCGCTAAAATACAAGCGAATTTGATTTCTCTGTATCTTGAGACTGTGAGGAGCCCAGCAGATGATAACTGAATTACCTTAGATTCTGCAGTGTCCATTGGAGCGCCCGTATCCATTGATTCTCCGAATTCTGACAAAAGAGGGATAGTGCTCAATACTACATACTATGTCAGGCACCCAGCATGTTCTAAGACTATGAGGAGGCACCAACCTCCACCTGCCAGAGACATCTGCATGGCATAGGCTATCTGCTCTTCTTCTGTCATGCTGCTGAAGTCTGGCAGTGCTGCCACACCGCTCTCAGGCTGAGAGGCAGACATCTTCAGAAGAGCTTCCTCTGATTCTGAAGGCGAGAACAAAAGGGTCATAGAAAATCAGGACTTGGTCTTTCAAAGGGAGTCAACCAAATGGTAAACAATCAAATGTATGGAGGTGAAGACTGATGCATGATCGGTTTTGTAATAAAAAAAACATACTACTTGAAAACAAACAGGCTACACAAATCAATACATGAAAATGTTATTCAGAATTAAGATCATGTTAAAGCCACAATGAAAGGCTATAAAAATGTGAAAGATGCTTTATGAAGCCAGATCATGTAGTACCATCATCTACCTGCAGGGGCTAATGGGGTCATACTAACCAGTAAGACATACCTATCAACACACACACACACACACACCAACAATATTGCATGCATGATCACAAAATATATTTAAAACATGAGAATGTAGTTAATATTTGCATCATTAATGGTTTATCTTATCCACCTGCAAATAATCACAATACATTTAAATTTTTTTTACTTGCTAAAGCTTTATAGCTTGATACAATGGGATTTTTTCCTTATTTGACTATCATATCCCACTATCTTCCCATTGTTTCTCCCATATTTTTACTCTTGCTATAAAAAATCCCACTGGGTGTATATTATACTGTACATTCACCTCAGTTTACTCCAAGGGTGTCCGGTTGCCAGATCTTGTATGAAACACATCCTTCACACACAATCAACACATACTCACGGCTCCGGGTGTGTGTTCACGGTGTGTGTGTGTGTGTGTGTGTGTGTGTGTGTGTGGTTGTTCACTTCTCACTGCTGTGTGTGTGTGTGTGTGTGTGTGTGTGTGTGGTTGTTCACTTCTCACTGCTGTGTGTGTGTGTGTGTGCACTTGGATGGGTTAAACGCAGAGCACAAATTCCTAGTATGGGAAACCATACCTGGCCACATGTC
>JAUCMU010000039.1:15209755-15223254 GCA_032275025.1 Enteromius treurensis | reverse complement strand
CGATGGTGTTTGAGACTCACAGTATGTTATGTCCATGTACTGAACTGTTATTATTCAACCATGCCAAGGTCAATTCACTTTTCCATTCTATGGCACCTTTAAGATACCAAACACTTTAAAGAAACAGTAAACCCAAATTTACTAATCCTAAGGCCATCCATGATAGTTCATTTTGTAATTCAGCATTACATCACTTGCTTACAAGTGGATCCTCGGTAGGGAATGGGTGCCATCAGAAAGTTCATCACAATAATCCACACCGCTCCGGCCCATCAGTTAATGCGTTTGCATAATATAATATAACAACAAGTCTTTGGAGATCAAAAACGTATTCATAGATAAAAGAAGCAGGCAGCTTTTCACTTCACAAGACCTTACCTTATGGACTGGACCAATCTTAACTGCTTCTTAAACGGCCGGAGAGCATTTGCTTTTGTGCGAAAAACTACACTAAAAATAAATGCAAATGCAATGTTGAGATGCGTGGTTAACCACAACTATGAGTGTAAGCATGCAGTCTGCAGACACCTGGGTTTCAATTCCTTTGTTCTTCCAAGAAAACACTGCAACCCAATCACACCAGCTGAGTGCGTGGTGGCACTACACTTAAAATAACAAAGACGAGCACAACCCAGGCCTGCTACAGACAGTCATATGCAAACAGCTTACACACATGCATGTACCTCTCCGCTGGAATAACCTCCAAAATAAAGACATCTGAAGAGTGACAACAGTAATTCAAAAAAACAGGAGACTTTCTAAAGTTACTATCGCTAATAATATAGAAGGCCGTTTTTGCAATAAAATCAAAAAATAAAAGGGCAATTCTTCATATTGTTTAAAAATATCTAGCGATTCTTAACTTATGTGTAAATTCTGAGCTGATGAAAAACAGTAATAAAAACAAAGATACTAAGGAAATAATACTTAAAGCGAGCTCCATTTTTATATCGTAATTGGTTAGAAAGCAAACATCACTTATCTGGGCATTATAATACACATTTATATTTTATATGTGCTTTCTTTTTTCTAAAAAAACCTTAGAGAACTACTAAATATCTGCTAAATTTGTGCATATTTACATGTTATGACTAAAAATGATCACGTGTGCTGTAAAGTTACTGCACACAGCAAACTCTTCACTAGGTATTGATGACAACAATACAGCTGTGTGTGTGTTTCTTAATTTAAAACACAAGACTGGTTTGCATCGGATTCATTCTTTGAAGCCAAAGAATACACAATAACTAACGTGTCATAAACACCATGAGGAAATAATGCTCTCTTACTGGAGCTCGCTCCATCCGTGGAAACTACAGCCGGCGTAGCCATCTTCTGGCGGAAGTTTCATATGGTCCTGTTTGTTTTCACTTGTGGTTGATGCCCACAGCCCTGGAACATGAGGGTGTTCAGATAAAGTGTGTTAGAAGAAACCAACTGAGGAAAGATTGTAAAAGTTAACGTTCCTTAACTTATCGTTTAAATATTCCACCCCAGCCATAAAAGTAAAAGTTACTTCACAATACCTGTAATACGTTTAATTTCTCATTTAAAGCAATGTTTGCTTGCACGCTAGTGGTTTAATGGCTAGAGATTCACAATAACAACAGGCGAACGCGCCTAACTTACCTCAGCTTAACTTCTTCACTGTGTTTTAACTCGAGGATCAAACACAGGGCCGTTAAACTTTTATTTACGTCCAGAGCTGCTCGACGCTTCGTGCGAGTCCTTGAGGTGCTCAAATCCTTGTTTGTATTACTTTACCGGGTCCATCCGAAGTAAATAAACCAGCTGAAACGCACGGAAGCGTCCTCGTTCCTCGAGCCTCCCGAACTAGCGGAAGTGACGTTGTTGCGCCGCACTGTCCTGCTGGGCGCGGTGGCCGTTGAACTTGGACAAAACTGGCACTACAGGAGGCGCTAGACTGACGCAGACTAGTCCAAAAAAAAATCTAACAAAAACATTAATATGTTCTATTCCAGTAAAGATGAAATCCAGTAAAAAGTGACATGAAATGAGTTCTTGCTGATCATTTTCCACTTATCTGCCTGTTTTAAGGTTAAATCACTGTTCTCTGGCCTCAACCGCCATGTTTGTTCATTCACAAACTTCTACCTTATGAGACAAATTAAAACATTAATTTATGAGGTGACCTGAATGCACGTCCTCTTTTTTTTGATAACGGCAGCTGTGATAAAAGACACCAATGGTCAAAGAATAATGACATCTATTTCTTATTATGCTCAAACTGCAAAAATATTGGGGAAGATTGTGAATTTTAGAGCCAAAACTATAACTGTAACTGATCTTTGGTACTCTATTGAATGAGGAATCGTTTAAACATGTCTTATATGACTGTAAATAAACTTAAACAATGCCAAATACAACATAAAGAAATAAATACCTAGCTCAAAATACACAGCAATATTAAACAATATTTTATAAAAGGGATGTCTAAGGACATCAATTAGTTTCTGGTAGAGGAACATTAATATAGTACCATGATCATGCCGGTGTCTGTATAATACTATTGAGGTATGTCACTGATTTCTGTGTCAAGATGTTGAACTCTTGTCTTACATGAACAAAATTTTTTTATTCACATTTGAATGCAGTAACAGAATTCCCATGATTCTACATGTCCAATAAATAAACTAATTACCCTACAAATCAGACAGAAGGGCAGCTATTTTTAATACAGTATGTGATTTATTCATATTTTCCCCCAAATACATCTGCCATGTAAACAATGTGAAATGAAATATCACAATTTGAGAGCAACCTTTATTTTCTCAAAGGAAAAATCTTAATGTCAAACAGTCCTTTGAATCCTTTTCCCAATTTAAAAAAAAAAAAAAAATCTGACTTCACTCTATGCACTTTGTTTTGAACGTCGATTATGATGTCTATTATAAAGTAATACATGTGATAAGAAAAGTATTGATACAGAGCTCTTTTAGAAGAACGAGCATGACTAAATGACATGAAAATGCTATATTCTGATACGTGTGATTCACAGTTGATTTATTGCTCAGGTTGTTTGCTACTAAATGAAAAACACACACACATGGCAATTAGACCTTTAACAGGTTTTGGGGTCCCAGGTGAAAAATTTGTCTGCTGGGATTGGGGGAGCAATGTACCCACACATGGGTTTGTAGGAAGGGTTAGGAGCCTTTCTTTCAAAGCAGCTCCACCGTTCTTCTCCTCTCTTCTCACAGCACTCATGGACCAAAGTCATAGTGGAGTATTCCTCAGTACAGAAATGGGACAAGGCAGTTTTCCACTACAAACACAAAGAAAGAAGACATTATTATATTTCTGGTTAGCAGTGCTGAGGTGAAATGACTTCTGTTTGGCTCACATTTACAAGTTTACATACCCTGGCAGAACTTGTAATTTATGAGAATATGAATTCTTTCACTCATGGTTAGCGTTTGGCTGAAGCCATTTATTATTAATCAACTGAGTTTTTTTTTTTTTTTTAATCATAATGGCAACAGAAACTACCCAAATGACCCCTTGAATCTTAATACTGTGTGTTGTTTGCTGGATGACCCACGACTGTCTTTCTGTTATATGAGAGTTGTTCATGAGTGCCTTGTTGATCCCGAGAAGGTCGACTGCCTGCTGTTCTTCAGAAAAATCCTCAAGCTTCTGCACTTTCCTTAGTTTTCCTGCATCTTCTGCATATTTGAACCCTTTCCAACCTTTGCAATAAGATTTTGAGATCAGTCTTTTCATACTGGGGACAATTGGGTGACAGTGCAGGAGCTGGATGATTTTTCTGAGGAACAGCAGGCAGCTGAAGGGCTCAGGACCAAAGATGGACTCATAAACATCTATCACAAAATATAAAGACAGTCGTGGATCATCCAGGAAACAACAGACTGATATTAAATGGCTTCAGCCAAACACTAA
Organism: Enteromius treurensis; assembly: GCA_032275025.1. Taxonomy (NCBI): domain Eukaryota; kingdom Metazoa; phylum Chordata; class Actinopteri; order Cypriniformes; family Cyprinidae; genus Enteromius; species Enteromius treurensis. The sequence goes on along the minus strand of JAUCMU010000039.1, from coordinate 15,219,333 downwards.
CCATGAGTGAAAGGAAAGATCATTCATATTCTCTGAAAAATGGCTAAGAAATAAATTCTGCCAGGGTCTGTAAACTTATAAGCACAACTGTATTATTCTATGTACTCACTGCCTGATTCGCACAGCAAAGGATCTGTCTCTTTTCACGGGCAATGCGTCCATAGCAGCACTGACCCAACCAAGACTCTAGTCTGTTTACTGCTTTGCCAGCGCGCCGAGCGTACGCGTAGCTGCCTGGAGGGAAACAGAAGGCAGGATGTCTGGGACGACCATTTCCATAAAGACAGGCTGCATTGAGATTGTTCACCGAGGGTCTGGCTGGAGGGAAGGATGATGCAATCAGTTTTTCAGGATCAATGATCTGCCCCCCTTAATGGAACAAAAACAAAAATGTACATGTTATTAAAAAGGTCAAAATATTGTATTAAACGTGTCAGAAAATGCAGAATCAACATATTTTTTATTGCCTTTTGTTAGGGCAGGAAAGTATAGAGACAACAGAAAATCACTGGGTGGAGAGTCTCAACATATCTGAATGCAATGTGCAGGTACCACAGTGTTACACTGCGAAAAACGCTTTTCAAGAATAGATTAGAGAAAATCAAGTGAGTTTTTACTTAAAAACAAGCAAAATAATCCACCAATGGGGTAAGCAAAAAATCTTGTTTTCTGTATGAAATAAGATTATTTAGCTTCTAAGCAAAAAGTCACTAAATTTAGTCTTGAAAAGCATTTTCTTGCAGTGTAGAGAAATATGTGTACATTAACTTTTTCTGAGGATGCTCTAAAATTAAAAAGACAAAGTTTTGACAAATAAAGCGCATACCTGCCAGCGAAATTAGATGAAGAATCAAAGCAGTAAGTGTGCTTTTCCAAACCATGACTGTTTTTTTTTTTTTGTTTGTTTAAAGAAGTTGAAGAAAAGGTCCTTCTTTCCTGAATTCGTACTCTTTTCTTCAGTGTTGATTGGGGGCTTTGTAATACTGCGAGGTTGTGTATGGATATAAAAGGGTTGGAAGAGGAACGAGAGGCGGGTCAAAGCTGGTGGGTCAAGCAGAGCTTGAAGAAAAGAGATAAGGGACTAAGGTTATCTGCCTTTATTTTATACAAACTCCTGCATGATACGAATTCAAACGTCAAAACAGCGGATAGTCAAAGCAGGAATGTTCTTCAACCCTATTGTAACAAAAATGGCATCTCAAGTTAATGAGAGAAATAGTTCAATCAGTTCTGCAGATAATAATGTGACGTATCTTGATGTATTTCTTTTGTGAACCTAATTATTTATGCTTGGTTCAAAAGTGTATATAAGTTGTATGTTTATGTAAATAATTATTTATGGTTAATCTTTTGCCCTGTTTAGTTTATAAACAAACTAAGTTTATAAAGACTGCTTGCGCGTGATTGCTTTCCAGTATATGTTGAGTGTTTTGATGTTGCGGCCCTTATTTTTCACTAGAAGTAAAATTTATTTAAATATATTATATAACAATATACTATATTATGAGTACATCTAAGATGTAGCCTAGTATACATCAGACACTTACCAACAAAATCATGAAAAAAGTAGTGCTGGGCAAAGATTCATTGCGATTAATCACATGCAAAATAAAAGTTTTTGTTCATAATCAGGGGTGTTCGGATCAGGGTCTTTGAGGCCGATCACGGAAAGCAGTATCTGCTGATCCGGTCACTGATACCAATCTTTTTAAAGCCTTCTTATCATGTATTATTTATAGTAAAACTCCAATCAGGATTTTTAATCAATCATTTTTGAAGGGCATATTTTTGACATTTTTTTTCAAAAAGAGAATAAGAAGGTATTAACATTTCATTTTGTATTTCAGCCATTTTTTCATTTCAAGTAGCATCTCAATTATATATTTTAAATACATTTTTGTTGCAAATACCTTTACTTCAAGTGAAAAATAAGGGTCGCAATAATCAAAACACCCAACATATACTGGAAAGCAATCACGCACAAGCAGTCCTGAATCTGGTAAAGTGTCTGCGTATAAACTAAACAGGGCAAAAGATCAACCATAAATAATTATCTACCTACATGTACAACTTAAATACAATGTTGAACCAAGCAAAAAGAATAAGGTTCACAGAAGGAAGTGGCAAGAGATCTAAAAACTCTAAGTCTAACTTCTAACCTAACTCAAACAATGTTCACAAGAAAACACAGAATTAAGAAAAAGAAAAGAAGAAAAGAAAAGCATTCACCGTAAAAGACTAAATATACTACTTTTTAAAACACAGTAGATTCTTGTTTCTTTTTTATTAAAAATGCTGGATACTTGGAAAATACACTGAATAAAAACGTCTGTTTATGTCATTAATGGTCTAGGCTACTTGTGCATCAAATAAATAAATATGTAGCTAAATAATTTAAAGGGATAGTTCACCCAAAAACAAAAAAATCCGTTAATAATGACGCACCCTCATGTCATTCCAAACCCCTAAGACCTCTGTTCTTCAAGATATTTTTGATGAAATACAAGAGCTTTCTGACTCTCCAAAGAAATAAAATACAAATAAAGTAAAGACATTCTTAAAATAGCCCATGTGACATCTGTGGATCAGCTGTTATTATATGAAACTACGAGAATACTTTGTGCACAAAGAAAACAAAAATAATGACTTTATTCAACAAATAAATCTCTGTGTCATCTTAGCACCAGTTTGGAGAGTACCAGGATGTATGTGTGTGCTTTCATCTGAATGTAAACAAGATGCACGTGAGAAATTAATTACATTTGTGGGTGAACTATCCCTTTGAATGAAAGAATAATAGTTAAGTGACAACCACTGGAGCCTGGAGAAACAGTTACTGATTTATACATATATCTATATAGAATTGCATATTCTAAAAATAAAATATAGCACACTAAGAACTGCAGGATCTGTGACTTGCAAGAGCTTAACTTTTTATTTTTGTTGATTATATTTGAATTTACTGTGGAAGAATTGAGAACATCTTACTGTGGTTTCTTTGGGAAACTGGAGTAGAAACTGATAATGATTTTGCATGGCCTGGGTGGTGGGCCATGCCCTCTAGTGGTGCAACATTGTTCTGACAATTTTTTGGGTTAGGTTGCAAGCAGACGATAAAAGCTTTGACGCTGGTGTTTGTAATCTGTGGATCATGATAACCATTGTTTTATTTCTGTGTTGCACAGTTTGGTTTAATACTGATATGCTATAACGTTAACAGATAAAACGGTGTCATCTGCTCAATAACAGTGAGAGTAAAATCTATCTTTAAGTTACCATGATATTTCCAAAATGTTGAACTTTAATGTCATTGTTCAGGGGTAAAGCCATACTGTCATTTAAAGAATATTTTGTGCAAAGAGGATTTTTGTGTTTTTTACATTGCTAAAATCAGTTTCTTTATTGGAAATGATACAATTAGTTATCAAAATCCTTGCATATAGACTTTACAACGTCTCAGGAAAATTCAATCTCACCCTGTTCACACTTATCTGTAGGAATCCAGACTTTAATACACACCTTTGCAGGTTTTGAATTGAGTAAACAGCAAAACAAGGTGTGGTGCAGATCTACACAGCACATACCTGGGAGTGTGAGTCAGAAGAACGAGTTAAGGCCATAAGCCATGGCGATAAAGAATGCAATGCGTTTCCTGTTACAAAAGGTGTGTTTTTAGATCCAACTGCAAAGCATTCACGCATGAACCAGTACGCCGTGAGATACTGTGACACAGTTGCCCTCAGCAATGCAAACATGCCGTTGTGTTAGGAATTAGAGTTTTGATGCTCTACATCACTGTGCATTCAGATTTCCAGCGGAATAACCGTGAAAATAAACAAGGATGTATTAAACTCTGATTATTTGCTTTATTGGGTTTGGTTGCATTGCTATATGCATTGTTTTGTTTTTTTTAGCGCATGCATGTTTTAAACATCCAAGCTAGACAATTTTATCGGGCGCTTGCGCCTGGACCGGTCTGTGTTTGTTATGAGGGGGCTGATAGAGAGGGGGTGTGGAGGAGTAGGCCTCCTTTGGAGCTGAGACCATCGAGACTTGTGAGGGTTTAGGCTGCACAGAAAGAGCAAGAGGATTCTGGTGGACAGACCATCTGCGCAGGTTTCATGGGCTGCGCTGACACAATTGCAGGATCTAGAGGTGGTCCCTCAAACTCTAGCATGGAGTCCTGCATGAAGTTGAAGGTACCCTGCATTTGAGCCATGAGATCTTGGACTGCCTGCTTTCGGACCACAGCATCTGTTGCAGGGGGAGGAAGAACGGTGTTCAGTGTGTGTGGTTCTGAGCTGACCAGAGCAGGGCTCATGGCTGCAGGGGGCTGCTGTGGTTGCTGCTGGGCATTGACTGCCTGAGAACTTGTGTTCCACTCTGCTCCTTGTTCTTTGTCACCGCTGCTGTAAGAGGTTTCTGGAATGAACTGTCTGTTTACAAACTTTGTTGCTTCAACCTCAATAGTTTCTGTGTATTCTTGAGCAGTTCCCTCTGGCTCAGTGGGGCGTTCCTCGCTCTCTGAACACTCCCGTCTCCTCTTCACACACTCCATTTTGATGTGTTTGAGCACGATCAAAGTACCCACTTATACAGTAAGGGTTAATCATTCTAACGCGATCTTAAGTTGAATCATATAAATATGAATCTATACAAAATGTCTACATTCACTACGCAACTGGGATGAAAGTACTCAGTATGATAAAAATCTCAAATAAGATGTGGCTTAATAATTGATCTCTGTATGTATAGTGATTTGCATTAAACTATAAGCACCCCCCACACTACAAACAGGAAAAAAAAAATCACATATGGAAATATTATCTGCAGCAGCTCATTGATACCCGGCCACGTTTGTACAGATTATTGGATTCATTCAGTTCTTTTCTTAAAGAGATTTACACATTAGTCTGTTTTACTCTAAGTGTCTAGAGTGTTTTTTAAGAAGGCAGTAGTAAAAAGGTTGGGTTTTTCTGTGGTGATTTGCATGTGTTTACACTCAGCGTGTCCTAAAACGTGGCGGAATCCCGCGCGACGTGACGTAGATTCCGTAGGTTAACACTTGTTTTGACTGTTTTCTCTGGAGTAACCTGTCAGCCTTCCCATTTTCCCCGGGATTCTCCCATATTTTTACCATTCTGTCCCGTTTAAATAATTATATTTGGGTATAATATTATACCCACATGTTGACAGGTATGAGGAGGGCAGACTTGAGCTGCAATTTCCTTGAAAGTCTTGCAAGCATTTTCCTTTGGCTTGCCAGCTGCTGTCCAAGGAAACGCGAAAGACCGGAATTACAAGTAAATATAGTCTTACAGCAGTTTAGGGGGGTTTACATCCCGCTTACTGCCTACAGCGATTCAAGACTTCACGATAATAATGAGAATAAACTCTTCTAACGAGCAAAATCCAGTCAGACTTTAAAAACAAGCCAGTCATGCACTGCAATAAAAACTACGGTTATTATGGTCTATTGTGTTTCTTCCTGGTGCTGATAATCAAACTTGATTGCTATTTACATTTCAGTGAGGAGGGGAAAAACGAAATTAAATTTCTTGTTTAACTGGTCAGACTGGTCATCTGTGAATGACTGAGAAGTGTAAGGCGATGATTAACCTGCAGTACTAGGATGTAAGAGAAGAAGGGTGTACAGGGGAAACGTTGTTTAACTCTTGGTCTTTTTGCCTTATTCTGTGATATTCCTGGCAGAGGTGAGTTTATTTACTGTAGGATAGATACACATTAATGGCACATTCGTGATTTAGTAGGTAAATGCAGTGCTAAAATGTGTAACTAGCCTTTGCTATTTTGATATACTGGTCAACAATGGCGGGCACAGACCTCACTTTGCATTTGTCTCTCGCGCATTTGGTTTCACGCGGGGCGCTTCTGGACTACCGGAAGAGCACTTTACTAAGCGTTTAAAGACAGGTGCATGGTACTAATCTCAAATATTTATCAGAGGAGTTCACTGTAAGTCCACTTGTATAAACTACAAGTTGATAACCGAGCAGCGGGATGTTTTGCATATTGTGACCTACATAGAGCTACATGTGACAAGGCTTGACTAAACCATTTAAAGCCAGGAAAGGGCACCTTTTTAAACAATAATGTAAAAGAAATATCTAAGGTATGGAAAGAGCCTGTGACTAAGACCATTCATTATAATAAAAATCTAATAATTTTTAATTTAATAATTCAACAGGCATATTTTTTTTTTTAAAGTGTTATTACCTTGCTGAAAAAAAAACAATAGATCCCTGCCCAAAACACAACAGTACATGTAACGTTTTTGTTTTAATGGAAAGTATAATGGTGTCGACTGGTATGTGATGGATTCTATTAGTGGGATGTTAAATTGTGGGATGATGTTTGGGGTTTTTTTTTTAGCAGGGATGGCTGTAAATTAGTGACATCATGACTTGTTTTAACCTGTTTTTTCTGTTTGTATTTTCCTTTAGGAAGCAAACACTCATTTTCATAATATACACGCAGGTCCTTTACCTTGGCTGAAAATAGAATACTGGCATAAGAAAACCACAGGAACATTGAGTATAAAAACCATTATTAATCAGCTGCTTTTGGACATTTATTTACACAATGGACAGGAAGTCATGCTGGTTTCTGATCCTGTGTTTAATCATGATGGCGATCATGGGTTTGGTGGGACTTATACACTTTAAAAAGGAGCTGGTGAGCAAATTAACAAACGAATTAGAGTTCTCTGAGGCGGAAGTGAGAGACAGAAATCTGGATGTAGATAATTACAATTTAGAGGTTGAACACACCCAGAAGGAATTTAGCAACGCAGACAAGGAGGTCAAAGAACTTCAGGATGAGGTCGGGAAGTTGAACGCTGCTAAAGAGGAAAAGGACAAAGAACTTAAAGCATGCCAGGATTCAACGGTGAGCTGAATATGATAATGGAAATATGAAAACGTGTGTTTGATATGGGCTGCATCTGCAAAGAAACAGCCCTCAAATTTAAAGCAGGTTTAACAAGAACTAGCTGGCAGTAACCAGACCGGTATAACCAACATTACCCAAAAAATAGGCATAGATTGCAAACAGTATTGTATATGCATTCATTTATTTGGTTTTGTTTCGGTATCTGCTTTAGCTAATGCTTAAGAAAAATCGCACGCTAAAACAAGAGGGGGTGTTTTATGTAACAAGTGCTGCATTTTATCTCTGTTATTATTTCTTAATAACTGTATTGTGTTTCAAAGGCGGCGTTGAGTAATGATGTTGCAGCCGTGGAGAAGGAAAAAGGTGAAATTGAAGGTATGTTTGGCAAGGACCTTCCAAATATGGAAAATTAAGGCAATTAAATATTATCACACATAGAAACCTACTATATTGTCAGTCACTTTTATTTATATAGCGCTTTTAACAATACAGATTGTAGCAAAGCACTGTTGTGTGAGTAAATCTACAGTATGCCTACAGTTCTCCTCCTTACATTCCCAGATGTTTACATACAAAACACTACCAGTCAAAATGTTTTAAAAACAGTAAGATTTGTAATATTTTTTAAAGGTGTTTTTTATGTTCATCAAGGCTGCATTTATTTGATCAAAAATACAGGAAAAAAGTAATATTGTGAAATATTTGAAGATTTAAAATAATGGGTTTCTATTTTAATTTACTTTGAAATATCATTTATTTCTGTGATGCGCAGCCGAATTTCCATCAATAATTACTCCAGTCTAAAGTGATAAATCATTGTAATATTCTGATTTATTATTAGATTTATCAGTGTTGGCAAAGATGTGATAATAAATCAGTATCATGTGACTGAAGAATGGAGTAATGATGCTGAAAATACAGCTACGCATCACAGAAATAAATTAAATTTTGTTTTTATTTTATTTCACAATATTACATTATTCCTGTATTTTTGATCAAATGAATGCAGCCTCAATGAACATAAGAAACATCTTTAAAAATATAACTGTTTTCAACCTTTTGGCAGGTAGTGTATACTCTAGATGACCAAATAATAACCCGTTCATAATATCTTTGTGTCGCCGTTGCCTGGATGATTCAGTTGTTTTGTGATAGTTAGCATCGCATTGCCTTCTTGAGCATCAGTACATTTTAAAATGAAACTAATAGAAAACTTCACTTAGATTACAAACATACACCGACAAAGAAAATAGATGCTTATAGATGAACTTTTCTTGATCTTTAAGGTGTAAAGACAAAATGGAGTGAAGAAATGAATGGTCTTAAACAGAAGCTCCAGGACCATAGTCCAGTCTGTGCCTTTGTGAATGTCACAGCCTTCCAGAAGGAATCTACCATAAAGTGAGTTTTTGAAGAATGCATTCACAATATAAATCTTAAGAGTTTGAATTCATCTTAAAATCTTTTCTTTCTTTATTACAGGGATCTTTGTCCTCAAATTCAGAACACAGTTGAAGTTAAAGCGTGAAAGAATATCAGCAGTCTGGTTTTATAACAGGAATTCTAAATGTTTGTGTTTGTTTCCCTATTGTTATATTGTTGGTAAACTGTAAACTATAAACAAAATGAGTTGGTTAATGTATGGAAAAAACTGAAGACGTTTGGGTAAGTTTTGTGTTAAAAACATTGGATTAACATATAAAATAAAGTCATGTATACATTTTGATTAAACATGATAAATCTGCTTCTTAAGAATTCTCTACTTATTAGCCTACTTATTCCCCATCCCTGTGTAAAGTATAACATTATAAATGATTTATACGATGAAAAACCCATGCACTTATCTATGAACTGAAAAACACACAAAGAAAAAAAAAGGAAAATAAAAAGGTTATAACTACAGAAGAGTCAAGTTTTAAATGGGAAAAAACTCTTTAAATGCGATGCTCCTGGTCTAATCAGATTCAATGATCAAAACTCAACTTGGCTTATTTCCAAAAAAAGAGTGTTCCTTTCATTTGACTTTGAAATAAAAAGTCCACCAGTGATTTATTTCAGAGACATTAGAGGCTAATAATTTGCATTGATAGGCCTATTAACACCCACTTAAATTCCATATAAACTCACTAAATGTAGATTTTTACGTCAAGTGAACACGCTCTCTCATTCTACCCCCTTTGCTGCCATCTATTGGGCAAGAAGTAGAAAGGCCAGTGACTTTTCACTTCATTTGACGAATGATTTTCTCAATGTCTACCAGGAGGTTTTCTTTGTTATTTTTGATGTTCATTCCAGCTTTATCCACGAGCTCCTCGATCAGGTCTTTGGAGTAGGGCCCCTGGAAGGTCTTATATTTCTGCTTCCAACTGTCAATTTCATCTATTAAAATCAGAACATGTGTAAGCTTGTCAAGCTTTTCGGCAAAATGGTTATAAAATTCCTAATCTTGACTATATTCATTTCTACATTAAATAACACCACCGCCACCAAAAACATTAAAGGTAGCTGGAATGAGTAGCTGGAAATTACCTCCACAATTGACGACGTTGAAAAGAAGAATGTGAACTACTGTCGGTTTATTCTGGCCTTTAAAGTCACTTTTATTTATATAGCGCTTTTAACAATACAGATTGTAGCAAAGCACTGAACATTATCAAATAGAAGAA
>JAUCMU010000039.1:15185364-15209655 GCA_032275025.1 Enteromius treurensis | reverse complement strand
AAATATTGAGGGAGTTAGGTTGTATATTTAGCACTACAAACAAACAGCTAAAAAAATTAATAGGAGTACAAAGCTATCTTAAACACATAAAAGTCCTTTTGGAGCAGAAGTCTCCTCTTCTAACTTTTCAGGGATTTCTGGGAAGTCGACGTACAGATCTTTGCATGCAATTTGGGCTTTTATCAGTGACTGTGAATTAAAACCTGCAGTATGCAGGTTAATAAACAGTATGTAGTTGTTCTACCTTGAACGGTTCATTCTCACTGAAATCGAGTGAGATAATGAGGTCTATTTGTCTCTCTTTCCTCAGAAATGGAAAAAAAGGAGAGTTGTTGGCGATCCCAGCATCAACATGTCGCCTCTTTTCCTCTTTACAGATTAAGGAAACCTCCTCCGCTGGGGATGACAGAGATTATTTTTTTATTGAATACAACATGAGAAATTTGTACGTAATTTCCAAGAGAATAAAACATCCACTCTAATCCATAAACGTACAAGTACAGTAAGTCAGTGATGCCAGTACCGTAAACTATATTTTGCTTACCTGTCATGCTGTAAACAAAGTTGTTTGTGGTCCCCCAGATCCACAGAGAGAGTAAATCAAAGCATTTACAAATAATAGTCCATAGCTCATTGCCTAAATTAAGAATAATGATTTCTGTGAGTTACAAAATATAACATGTTATATTTCTCTGTTAGTGAAAAATAAATATAATGTATTTAAATTACATTTATTTCATGCTCAGTATACTTCAAATATATTTTCATATTCATGTACTTAATAAAATGCCATGCGGTTGCACTTTTGGTTTACCAAACTAGTATTAAAGTCTAACAACTAAATTGTACTTGATGCACTTTAATTGTGCGGTAGTAAGTGGTGCTGAAGACCAATTAAACACATACTTAGTATGTACTAAAGTTGAACTATTGCAAGTATACGTAGGTACACTTTAAATATTTAGCATATAAAGGGCAATATTACACAATCCTCATTAAAAGTGACAGAAACACACATTTATTAATAAGAAATATGCATTGTGCACATGTAATACTCCAAATAAAGTTTAAGTACAATGTTTATATCAGTAGGTCTGGAGTTATCTGTCAGTAAATATGTTTGAACTATACTTAGTATGAGATAAATAAATTACTTTTTTACTAGGGTTGTTATCATCAGCATATAAAATAACCTTGTTTACTCTCCTGAGCACAACATCAATTACAGCAACAAATGACAGTATATATCATAAATAAAGTACGTTTTTCATTCAACACTAGGCTCGGAAAAAAAGAAAACTCATATGTCTGACCCCAGCATCGCTGCAGGTGGCAGATAAATTGTGTATAACGTGGAGCATTTTTCTTATTAATTTCTCTTGACATGGTGATTCATTTCCTGTAATCTTCTTCGCTCAGACTGTCTGAAATACATAAGATCACCTGCTGAATCTGTAGTGGCCTGATATTCACTAATGCTCAGCCATGGCTGTTGTCTGATGTTGGCAAGATTTTAAAATCAGGTTTCTTTAAACCAATAAAGCACACTTTCAAAGCCACAGAACTAAACGTTTTTGCACCTTGGCTTAGTTTAGACATATCACTAATTCGATGGATACCTTTCAGTAAGCCATTCAGAATTTTAACTTGGGGTGAAGGATCCTCCTCTCTTGAGACCAGAAGATTTACTTGTGCAAGAGCCAAAAGCAATTTGCCAGACTTGTCTTCATGAGGAACGCTGACGGACTGGACATCTGTTTGTTGATGCAACACGACGTGTAAAAAGACAATACTAACATGAATTATGGAAATCATGCAGCCTCCTCGCTGTAGCACAAGCACTTACACCACTTTAATAGTTGTCCAAGTACGTTTCCAGCCACAATGTTTATGTGTATGGATGCCACATTCCAATTTTTCATTTAGCTACCTTCACAACTTTGGTGCATGCTTTAGACGCAGGGGTCTCCAACCCTGCTCCTGGAGAGCTACCGCCCTGCCGATCTTAGCTCCAACCATGCTCCAACACACCTGTCTGTAATTATCAAGTAACCCAGAACACCTTGATTAGCTGCTTCAGGTGTCTTTGATTGGGGTTGGAGCTGAAATCTGCAGGACGGTAGCTCTCCAGGAGCAGGGTTGGTGACATCTCTGCTTTAGAGAAATTTATGAAAGCATCATAAAACACAAAGTGAACTTACATTTGATTAAACCTATTAGTTCCTCCAGTGGTTTTTCAAGACTAGCAATACCACTACCACACAGACCTGCAGGAACAAGTTTATAAATAAATAAACAAAAGCTTTCAAATGAATAGGAAGTGAACTAAAAAGAAATAAATCAACTCACCTTGCAGGAACAGCATGTCCATCTCGGGCTGGTCTTTTGTTTTAACTCCTTGGTCAAACTGACTACTCCAAAACTGGAAGTATCTACGAAGGCCCCAGTGATGCAGTAGCCAGTCTCATGTGGCGTGATCTCACAGAACGTTTCTATGATAGACCAGAGTAAAATTAAGACAGTGAAAACACACACAGCTCACAAACACACTGACAGTACCTGCTTTTAGGTCATAAACGTTGCTGTTATTATCAATCACCGCGTAGATGGGATACGGATCTTGTGGGCTCTGTTTGGTCCTCAGATCAGAGAAAGTTTGCTCATCTATCTGTAGACAAACTTAACATTAGTTCACATATAGTGTGTACTGTTTATGTGATTTTCGTCAGTAAGTTTAAAACAATACATACTGTTATGGACTTCTTATATATTTGACATGCTAACATTTTTATCTCTAAAGCCTCCATTTGATTGTGTGAGAAAATATTACATGTAATATTATAAAAAACTAATTCCCCTAAAAACATCTCTCCTCCTGCACGGGGGCTGGAGTCTCTTTACTGTGCTTCTAAAACACCATACTAGATGTGAACAATATCAATAACATATATTTCATGCTTTAGAGTTTAAATAATGCAAACCAGCATTCTTGTTAATTAGTAGTAGAAAATCTACTAGTACGAAATCTGTTATTAACCATAAAACAAGTGGCTTACAAACTGCAGAACGATTGCAATACAGTTACCAGGGTGCATTGTACATCGTGTCTTTTAAGACACTCCAGAGCTGATTGTCTCCTGCTGCTCACATAGTTCTTCTCAGCCTCGTTCAGTGAATGACCGATTCTCACTGTAACGCTGAAGAAAAGCAGGCAAGGACAGAAAGGACTGTTTAATAAAGGTTTCAAAACAACCCCGAATGCATTATTCAAATGTGAAATATATGTCACGTGACACTGGTCCCGGTACAAAGCTGTCACTTGGACAGTAGCTTTTAGGTTCAATCATGTACACTTTAAGTGCTAATACGTACCGTTTAGGTTCCAAAATGGCCCCTTTGGGTACAAACATGCACCTTTCGGAAAGCACAGCCCCAGTGACAGCTTTCGTACCTGTATTTCTGAAAGTTCATTATGGAAAAGTAGTAAAACAAATTCAATAGTTATCTAAATTGTATGCATATGCTATTACCGTTGACTTTGATTTCCTTCAGACATCTGAAAAAATGACATTTTGATATGTTATGAACATTCAGAATTATTTCGTTCCGATTTGTTCAGCACTGCCTTTCTTTTTTTAACGTCTCAAAGCATAAAATCTCCCAAATGCAACATTGTGGAGAACAGATATCCACAAACTGATTCTTGTCTGTTTTGGAGACACCTACCTTGCTGGCAGCTGTGGAAGTCTGCAAACCAAACTAAACCTTATTGAGAGAGATGTGGGAACTAGGAAATATTAGATTTGCCAGTCAAGTCTGGGCAAGACTTGTTAGTATAGTACAGTTTTTAGATATTGTGCAACAGAAAAAGACATTCTAAAATGGATAACAGATTTGGAAATAATCTGATTTTGTGTGAGAGTCTTAATATTTTGAAAGGCAGTGCACTTTAATAAATTAAGTTTCAAAACAATCATCACCCCTTTTTAGGTTCAACTTGAAGAACAAATACATTTTATTCTGTCTAAAACAGTTTTTCTAATAACTTAGCGAGAGAGGTTAGTGTGAATGTGTGCACAACAATTCTGCACAGCAGGTGTGTTTGCATTAGAAGCGCTGTAAAGACTGAGACAACACAGACAATACAAGACAATTGAACAAGCACAATCTTGTCTTCCCAAACATCTCTTCACACTCGGTTATCTGAAGCTCCTGAGCTAATGAGTTTCTCCACGTCTCACTGCCACAACAATGCACATCCAGAAAGATTTCTATATTCACTAATGAATGACAAAAAAATACATTCAGTCAGACACACAGGGGTTGCAAGAGCCATCGGTGACGTCAAATACTCTGCAGGCATGTTTGCATGTGTGTACATGTGTATGGAGCACACAGGAGCATGTTATCTGTGTGCGTGCAGCCAATACCTTGTACACAGATGCTGTTTAACACACACATGCACGCTCAGACAGTGACGTCAGTCCTGAGGATTAAACACAATCTGAGGAGTGACCTCTCCGATATCAAGTCAAATATCATCAGCATCTGAGAAAATAATGTGACCTCTGGAAAGGCGATGCGCAGACGTCTTTGTTACAATTATGTAACCACTGAAAGAGCTATAAAAGACATTTAACCAATCTGGAAACAAACTCAGTTACCAAGGTTTAATTGTAATTGAGTTTTATTTTATGTTTTCCTTAGCAATAAATGCTAAGAACACATGACACCATCATGAAAACATGATAAAAAGAGCTCATTGTGCCCAATTTGAGATAAGTAATAAATCTGTTTTCCTTTTGATATTGTGGTAACAGAGTTGACCTTCTACAAAATATGTTTTTAGATGCAAATATGTTCTCAGAGCAAGCACAGATACTTTTCAGTGCTTAAGATCTTATCAGTGGGTGAAAGTGACATCATTTCCTGTAACTTACACAATTCTGAGAGAGAATTCAACCGATTTAAAGACAAAATGTTGTTTGGTAACAGAGTTGACACAGGATTTACAGACACAAAATAAATACAATTAATTTTAAATAATTTAATGTTGTAGAGTTAAGTATTTAAGTATTTAGGGCTTTTATAAATACAATTTTGCCAATAGAAAAGTACTATAAAATATTTATATTACACATTAAGAAAAAAAATACACAGACTAATTCAGACAAGACAAAATCAGGATTTTCAGACACTTTTTAAATAAACTATTATATTGTTATGGACTGCAACATCTTGTAATTCATAACAGTTAGTAAAGAGAAAATAATAAATTAAAAGAAAAAATACAACCATTTAAAAAAAAAAGGAGAAAAATATTTATCACATTAATATATATATTTAATGTTTTGCCTTTCTTGAAGCCAATGGTTATGCTTGCAGAAATGCATTTAACAATATAACAGAATAGAATAGAGAACTTAGTAATTAAGGTCATTTAAGTTCACCCATCTTATCAGCTGTAAAACATTCTGTGTGCACAGAAAGAAAGAAAAGAGAGAAAGAATAGAGTGAGGATAAACATAAATGACAGTGGGGGAGAGGTGAAGACGAGAGGAGAGAGAAGCAGGTATATAAAGCTGCTGTGTGACATATCATCAGAGAAAACACATCTCCAGACAGAGAACACAGGACGGAAACAAGACAAGGGAAGAATCCTGAAAGGTAAGATTCGGATTCTGGGATTTCTTCTTATATTATATGATGCTAAAAGTGTCAATGTGACACATAATGTGAAGTAATAATTATAAACTTTATTTGTATTGCACCTTAACATGTTACTTTTGGGGGGTTTAACAGCCTCAAAGGGATATCTTGGTACTGTCTTAACTTCTAAGGGTTCATAATAATATCATAAATGTACATATTCATACTTCTCTGAGGTACTAATATGCTCTTTTTTGCACATTCTTTTCTGACAATGTACAGAGAATGCCGTACAAAGTGCTTTACAATGACAAAAAAGCTTTACAATATACCTCACATTAAAATATGTAAAAATAGGCTGCTATAATTAAAACGTTTAAATATGAAACTCACTTTTTAATGACAGTAAAGGTTTAACATCAAGTTTTCTTTTCAATCATATCTGGCTTGGCTTTCCTAATATCTGTAGGCAATGTATTCAAATACACAGCTATATAACACAAAACTGCTTAAAAAAGAATAAAAAAAAATGAATATCTCTTCCTTTGTTAAATGTTGTCATGTAAAGATTTTGTATGGAATAAATAACACTTTCCTCCACCCTGTAAGAATTATAATAATAACAAAGCCAAAGCTTTTCATTTTTCTAAATGAAAGCCCTGTAATGGTTCGTTTTGTACCGCACTTGAATTATTTTTAAAAGTAGGCTATTAAAATCACTCCTAATAGCAAACTTAAAGTATCTTATTAGTGAAACCGGCTTATAATTATTTATATATTGATGCATTTTTAATCATTCAAACAGCTGAGTTGTGATTTACCGTCCCTGTCTTCTAGGCATGCAGACAAGCGAGATGAAGGTTTTACTAGCTGTGCTCAGCATCTTCCAGCTCTGTCACGGAGCATCCAGCAGGGGAGAGTGCTACTTCAACTCAAAAGGTAAACTGGACTAAAAGATGCAGCACTATATGATGCGTGACTATGATGAGTGTTAATGAGCACCGTTTCTCTGCAGCCAGCTGTGAACACCACGGCCGTGTATTTGACATCGGCGAGGCCTGGATCAATGATGACTGTTTCCAGTGTGTGTGTTTCGAGCCGTTCGGAGTGGGCTGCTGCGAACAGTGAGTTTCTGACATGACTCCGAGCGCTCAGCGGTGTTGCCAGATTGGGCGGGTCTGAAAAATATTGGCTTTGGCGGGTGGACCAAATTTGCGCGGTTTTCAAAGAGAAAGTAGAGAGTGTTTTAACTCTCCAAATGTAAATTACACCTGTTGAGGTAGAGATGACAAGAAGCTATATCACTGCGACTTCGCAATCAGAGCATTGATAAATGGTTTAGATTATTATATATGTAAAATCTTCTGCACTTGCTACTTTTGACTGTGCAAAATTCTGTATTAGACTCTTTATATAATCGCGGGTACATTTGGTGTCACCGTCAACTCTGTTACCTAGGTAGACTTACAAAGGAGAAAATGGTGTAGCAGAATTGAAATTTTTATTAAATTATTTCCAAAAACTCCTCTAAGTTCTAATAACACTTGACACTAATGGAAAACATGATTAAAAGAGCTTTAAATAACCCAATGGGAGATCAGTAACAAATTCTGTTTTCCTTTTGACATTGTGGTAACAGAGTTGACCTTCTACAAAATAACTCTTGGCATTTTCTCAGAGAGAGCACAGATACTTTTCAGTGCTTCAGATCTTATCAGTGAGTGAAAGTGACATCATTTCCTGTAACTTACACAATTCTGAGATAATTCAACAATTTTAAAGGCAAAATATGGTTTGGTAACAGTTGACACAAGATTTGGGGACACACTTTTTTCTAAGAAAAAAATAATTTTAAATAATTTAATATTGTAGAATCATGTAAGTAACTATTTAGGGCTTTAAGAAATAAAATGAATAAACGGTTGCCAAAACTACTATTATATATTTTGATTGCGCATTGATACATGATGGAAAAAATACACTAATTCAGACAAGAAGAAATCAGGATTTTTAGCTTTTAAAATAAATTATTACATTGTTATATACTGCACATATTGTTATTCATAGATAACAATAAACAACAACAAAAAATTACCATTTGATAAAAAAGTAGAAAAAATATAATGACTGTTTTTGTGGAGACACAAAGAATCACTCAATATAAACTTCAAAGACTTCCTAATTGTAGAGCAAAATGGAAGCACATTATTGTTATTTATTTATTTTATCGGATAACAATGCAGGATCCATTAATGAATGACAGTTTTGATTGTAATGGTGTGTGCATGATCTCATTAGACATTTTTTGCATTTAAATTCTGACTGTCGACATTAAAACTGATGCATGTTTTTTTGTGAGGGCATCTGTAAATTTCTTAACTGCTGCTTGCATCTTTTAATCATATTTGATAGGCTAATTTATTTTTCCAGAATTATCTATTATTATATTTATATTATTTTGTTTTATTGGGCTCAAAATGGCTCTTATGAACCTAGATTTACATTCTATCACGTAATTTTGATAGTTCTAGGTGTGTTTTTGTGAGATGTGTCCATCCAATCTGGCAACATTGGCACTCAGTAACGTTACATGCATGCAGCTGATGTTGAAGCTCATTGTTCTTTACTGTCCTCCAGTGGAAAGCAGCCTGTCGATTACCCGCCCTGGTGCGAAGCCATTAGGAAACCAGATTCCTGCACAGTTGCTGTGGTGATGAAGGCCAACCGTAAACTTCCCTGTCTGTTTGGGGGGAAGAACCGCCTCTGGAAATCAGAGAACGACCCACTCTTCTAGACTGCACTACTGAATTCACTCATGCAAAACACAAATAATTTAAAACACACAGCTTATTCACTAATATGCAACATGCACTGTTCAAAGGTTTGGGGTCCGTTAGATTAAGGCTGGAACACACTACACGACTTTTTAAAAATCTGAACTGATACTGAACATACGCTTACAGACTCTTTGAATAGTGACAAAGGTCAAGCATCATACACTACCAGATTTTAGTTGTTGCGATCACAACAAACTTGCATAGAAATGTGTGCCTTGTTGCTAGGAGACGCGTAACAAATGAAAACAAATGTAAAATCGGCTTAAAATATCAAACATGTTTAACAACCTCCGGCTGGATCGAATCAAAATCAGAAGGTCAAAAAATGGGAAGCTGTGACCATCATAAACTACCCTAAATTCTGTGGAATCTATCTACAGACTGGTTCTGACTTTCCTCAACTAGCATCAACTTCCGCTCTCTCGACGGAAGTGACTAAAACTGCAATTCATCAACTGGCTGTAAAAGTTAAAATGCCCAACTTTATGCCAGAAAAAAAACATGTTTACAGCCCGGTGCAAAAAATTATTTTGGTCTATCTGATTTTGCCCTTCAAGACCACTCTGATGTGGGTGAACTCATCAGTTTAAATTCTATTTATCCAATTCTGCATAATTAAGGATGTTGATTTTTGTATCAACCGCCTCCCGCCTCGTTTTCGATGAGCCGAGAGTGACGCGATTCTAATATGGCGACGCTCGGCTCCGCCTACTTACCTACGTGTGACGTCACGTCCATGTTTTTTTGTTTATGGTTCAGAATGTAAAATCGGGGCAAAAATCGCGTAGTGTCTTTCAAGCTTTAGTCTCCTATTTATTTAAATTGATTGTATTGTTTATTTTATTTATATTTAAAAATGTAAATATTCTTGCGGTACAGTGCTCAAGCAACATATCACATGTTTATCAACGTGTAAAACAGTTGTCCTGCTTTTTAGGATTAAAAAAAATCTTCCTGGCCCAAACATTTGATCATCAGCGCACACACACTTACACACACACACACAGTGTTTGCATATTTAAATTTATGAAACTACTGAATCCAAGTACAGCAGATTCTTAAGTGTCTAATCCTTAAAATGTTTAAACGCCAACAAAATCCAACAATTTCACTTTTGCTTTAATTTGAAATGACCTGTATGCATATGACTAAAAACTAGCATTTTTCCCCCATGACGACGAACAAACAGCACTGAAGTCCATCTCTAAACGGTGATCTTTCTGTCTCTAAAAATAAATATCAGTGACTGTTTGAGAAAGCATCTCAGTCTTCGTTTCTAAAAACTATATAATTGCACGTGCAAGAAAACCAAAAGAGACCCAGGTCCTGAGAAACAGGGGTTTAGTGACAATAAAAATCATGGTCTTTATTAAAAAAAAAAATAATAATAATTGTAGGTATCGTTACACAAGATACAGACAGTAACAAAATGATTACACATCATTGTGGGCTTTTCCAGTTAAAAACTATGTGTTCACCCCTTTTAATCTTTATACTATTAAGTGTTACATTTCGCTCCCATTTTCTGTGTTCATAATACATATTACGATCTGCACGGCTTTTGGACCTTTTGAATCTGAACCTTTCTTCCCTGGGTAGAATATGGCTCTAGAAAGCAAATGAAACAAACTAAAGAATAGCAAAACCTGAAGAAACCACGACTTGGTCTCCTCTGCTCAAAAGATGTCCATCACACGCCCATGACAGTGCAGATATCAAATAGTGGTTTGCAAAAGTAAAGTTGTGTGTTAAAATGCACTGGGATTAAACCCAAACAAAGAACACATATATTACTCAAACTCCAAATGGAAGCAAATGCTTTTAATAATAAAAAAACAACAAGAACAAAAGGTCCCAGCGGCATGGTTGTGCATACTGTTACAGACCACATGATGTGGTTTTGGTCCCAAAACCTGTGACGCCGACAAACAGGCAGCAGAAACTTGTGCAGGACGAAGAGTGTGAAGGAGGTAAGAAGAGAGCAGTGGATCAGGCACCAACAAGACCAGCAAAAAAACACCCTGTGTCACATGACTATCGGGGGGGGGGGGGCATCTAAAGCCAAGCTGAGAATGCCAAGAAGGCTTTATGGCACAAAATGTTACGCAATCAGGCTTCAGTAAAATGAAGTTATCATTGAGAGTTTTGGCTGATGTGTGGAAAATACTTGCCACGATCATAAAGCTCTGGTCCAGAACCAAAGCAACAAAATGCTACCCTCAGGTTAGCATATAAAATTTGACACTTTAGGAATACCATGGTTCCTGAAATCACTTGGGATTTTCTGAGGAGATGAGCAGTGAAGCTTAATAAGTGCTCCTGAAAGATTAGAGTAGTTTGAGACATCGAGAGGCACCACATTTTTGCTGGTTGGCTTGTTGAAAAAAAAAAGAAAGAAAGAAAGGGATCAGAAAAACAGATGTGCAGAGACAAAGAAACCAAATGAGATGAGGGTGTCGGGAAGGGAAGAAAAAGCTTTATTCCTGCTCCAGGTCTTCCTTAGAAACTATTGAGCTCGCTCAGGGTCTGGTCCAAAGTGGCATGGATCTTCACGTTCTCCTCTTTAGCATTCCTCAGTTTCTCTGCAATGAAGAAGAAAAAAAAAAACATCCCCGGAAGGATGGCAAAAGATGAAAAACTGTCAAAAAGTTATTTAACACTGTATGTGTTTTATTATATAGATGGTTCCTTGAAGAACCATTATAGATGGTTTAAGCAACCATATCAGGTTTTGAGACCATATCTAGATATATTCACTGTATCAGCGTTAGATTTGCATAACAGCTCTGTTTAACAAATACTGCTCGTGAAACTGTGGATTGATGGTGATAGATAACATTCATCTCAAGTATGTTGGTTTTTTTATCCTGCAATTGCACAACACTGGCACGTCAATGCATTGCTTTCACCACAGCACTGGGGGGGTAAATATAACTAAACGATTAACAGGACTTGCAGCTGAACTGGAGCTTTTCATTTTGCGCTCTGGCATCAGACCATCTTTTGAGATCTGAGAAAGACATGGACTTGTTTTTCAGTTACTAGCAACGAGGCCGCCTCCTTGTTTGTGTGTGAATGGCTAAAATACTCCTTACTGTATTCATTTAACACAAATCACACAGTTACTTGAATGATCTGAACTTCTCAGAAGTGCTGACAGCTGTTCAGCCATTTTGGCAGCCAGCTTCCATTTCAAAACAGATCGGGCAACGAGGATCAATGTTTGTAGCCTGAAGAAAAGGCCGGCTGTGTGCTCTCTACCATCTATAATCTATACCCACCACTAGATCTGCTTTTCTTCAAAATACATGAATAATAAAATAATGAGCACCACTAGAACTCTAAAAATGGTCATTGGCGAACTTTAATGGATTTTTACTTTAATATTGTATTTAAAGGGTTAGTTCACCCAAAAATGAAAATTCTGCCATTAATTACTCACCCTCATGTCGTTTTACACCTGCAAGACCTTCGTTTATCCTCAGAACACAAATGAAGATATTTTCAATGCATTCTGAGAGCCCTGTGACCCTCCACAGACAACAAGGATTCTTACACGATTGAGGCTCAAACATACGAAGAAGACTTCACTAGGATGACTATGACACCCTATTTTGGAGCGCCTCACATACGTAAACATTGTACATAGCTTATGTATGTTAATATATTCTGCTGACAGAGAACAGCATACATTGTTTACATGTGTGTAATACATTTTTCTTTGTGGACAAAGTATTCTCTTAGCGTCATCCAACTACGGTTGAAACCATGATGTCACATGTTTTATTATAACAACAATTTCTGAGCTTTGATCGTGTTAGTATCCTTCTGTCTATGGAGGGTCAAACAACTCTCAGAATTCATCACAAATACAAAAGTTCTTATGTGTTTGGAACGACATGAGGGTGAGTAATTAATGACAGAATGTTCATTTTTGGGTGAACTAACACTTGTTTGTGTAAAAAGTCTTATTATCAGGTCTTAACGATGCACGATATTGGATTTTTGTTGACATCCAATGTTTTAACTCATCTTGGCCGATACCGATAGATTTCCTTTTATTTGAAAAAAAAAAGTAGTAGAAATAAAAAGCTATGTTTTTTTTTTTACACATTTGGTTATTTAACAAAAACTTATTTGTTAGCATTAAATAATAAATAATGAAGGTTTTTGACAATACTCTGAAACTAAAAATAACTAAATAAACTATAATTCGCTACATTTTCCACCAGAAAGATGCAGTGTTCACAATAACATTTTATTTTAACATCTGTAGATGCAAGCAAAAGAGTTGGAAGCGTATGATTTGTTTAAAACATTATACATGAATGAATAAATCAGTATATATAAAATGGTTTCATTTAAAAAGTGTCATTTTTTTCACCTTTTTAAAATTTAAAGCCCATATCGGTTGATTCTGATTTCAGTCCGATAATATCATGCATCCGTAGTCTAAATGCATTCGACCCATTGCGTAAAGCGTTAAATATTGTAAATATTAAGCAGAATTGATTTAAGAACTAGCTGGCTTAAATATGTTGTTCATTTTTACACAAACATCATGTTAAAGAGCAGAAATGTCAGACCTTCCAACATGTGGCCTTTCGCACCAGTAATAATCTTACCCACAGCTCAAACTCATGATTAAATCACAAATAGTGAAGGAGAATTTTTTCCGGCTTTCATCTTTTAACCACAAGATATTCACGTGCCATCTAAACTTGGTTAATGGTTGACTGGCCGACACCAGCCCATCATAATAAAGAGAGACGAGCAGACGTTCAAAAGAGAGCAGAGCTTTTTTTCCCTCCCTTCAATAAACAGACACATCAACGCATGAAAAATACAGCACAGGAGAGAGAAAAACCAGTGACAAATAAACAACAAGTCTCTGAATACAGTCAGATCCAGATAAGAGGAAGATGTTGGGGCAGATAATGAATATCTAAAGAACAGAAATTCAAAGAAAGCAGAAACAGAACAGGGCTTAAATAGATCAACTGAAACTACAGACAGGAGAGCATGGAAAAAACACATGAAAACAGAAGTGTACACAAGAGATCAGAGACATAGTAAGCAACAGATACAGACAGCCAGAGAAGACCAAGAAGAATTTCTTGAAGTCAGCCGCAGAACGGTCCAGAAACTCTTTATCTGTGAACAGACACCAGCGGACAATATTTCTACATTTCAGTATAACGAAAGCTGCACACCGAGTGTTAATAAACGTGTTAATTCTTACATCAATAAAAGCCAAAGCTCTTAAATCGCTCCAAACATCAATTTCAGCTTAAAAACCGTTAGTATTAGTAACATAAGCCTTAAAAAAGGGACGTCTCGTGGAAAACAGAGCTGTCCAGGTCTACAACAGGACCTCCTTCCACAATCCAAAACGCCTTTATTATTTATAATATTTATAGAAAGCAAGCCATAAAGTAGGCCATTCATAAAGCTGCATGGTTACTAGGTCACATCTATTAGCGAATTAACATACGACCACCCACATTTGCATATCAATACTATTCAGTATTCAGAAACGCAGTAGGAGTCGGTATTGCTTCTCCGAAGCTCTTAAAAGGCATAACAAAATCAGATTGTTTAAAGGAACACTTCACTTTTTGGGGAAATTGGGGGAACTACTCTTCTGTAGTTATATGGTGTACTAAGACCGGCGGAAAATTAAAAGTTGCGTTTTATTAGGCCGATATGATTAGGAACGTTACTCTCGGTCCGGCGTAATAATCTAGGAAGTTTACTGCCGTAACTTGGCCGCAGCAGGAGCAGTGATATCACGCAGCGCCTGCAAACAGCCGGACCCTCTCGCTTGCACTGGGAATGTGTTTTGCAAGCTGGGGACTATTTTCCACAGACGTGATATCACTGCTCCTGCTGTGGCCGTGTTACGGCAGTAAACATCCATGCTTATTACACCAGACTGAAAGTATAGTTCCTAGTCATCTCAGCCTAGAAAACCTTAACTTTTCATTTTCCGCAGGTCTTAGTCCACGATATAACTACAGAAGAGTCAAGTTTTGGATAGGGAAAATATTGAAACTCTCTGGTCATTTTTGAACACGATGCTAATCAGATTCAATGATCTATGCTAAGCTATGCTAAAAGTGCTATCGCCAGACCCAGAGATCGGCTGAATAGATTCCAAAACCATAAAACCCAACTTATTAACTCGGGGGGAGCTGGAGAATGAGCCGATTTCTATCAAAAGTGGAGTGTTTCTTTAATAGATAGAAAATGTCCCCTTAATCTATAGGTTAATATGAAACCACTTAAAACTGTTAGCGTATTAGTATTGGTACTTTACATGTGCGTATGAGTTAGAATCCTATTAAAGTTATTGGCCAGGTCATTTACGCAAACTCAAAGCAAAAGAAACTTGAAACGATGGCTCCTGTCAACGATTAACTCTTGCAGCTGAGCTTTATACTCTATAGTAAAAAGTATACTATCCGAGATTAGGACACTCAAGGTTAGGTTACCCTATCAGTCACGAGACTCAAAATCCGCTGCCCTCGCAAAAGCAAACCACAAGCAGCAGAGCTTCACACACATGCACAAGCTTGTATTTACATAGAGGTCATGTCGTTGAGAGCATGATCCAGCTCCTCACTAATGGCCTTATACTTGAGTTTCTGAGCGTAAAGCTCATCTGTTCACACACGGAAACAAAGAGTAAGGAAGAAGTCAGACGAGGGAGAGAAGTGGGGGGGGAAAAGGAAATAGGAAAGAACAGCAAATAAAGATTATGGATGTCAAAGCAGACAGGAACTGGACAGGGACATAACGCTATGAATAGAGTACAACCCCCCCCAAAAAAACAGATCATATGGTATCCTAACAGAAGGAAAGTGTTAGAGAGAATGACAGTCATACCTTCCAAATCATCAATGGTCTTCTCCAGTTTGGCCACAGACCTCTCGGCAAACTCAGCACGGGTCTCAGCCTAGCGGAGAAATACATGCGTGATCAAACTACCAGCAAATATCTCCAAACACAGAGAAACAGGAAAATACATTTATTAAACAAAACCGTTATTAGGTCAACTACAATATTTAATTATTCTAAAATATTAAAGAGAAAATGTTACATTTTGGAACGGAGAAGAGTGCCACAAATGGTTCAAACATAACCAGCAATTGTAGGAAAGGGTAAAACAATGGCAGAGAATTTATAAATAAGTTGATTTTCTGTTAGGTATTGAGTCAAATTTCACAGCAGTACCTATTTTGTTAAAAAATAAAAACAATTAATAATGAGGAGGAAGCCCTAGTAACTCATTTCTCCATTTACTGATATGTGATTATGGGATTAGTGTTTGTGTCGTGCACGTGGACATCTGTGCTGATGGAGAGGTTTCAACTCATTTGACCAGTTACAGAATATTATGAGGACAAACGTAGTGGACAGCTATAGTTAACATTAACTTTGGCGGCCCTTACAGAAACCTCCATGAGAAATGATCTCACCTCCTTCAGCTTATCAGTGAGGATCTTGATTTCTTCCTCATACTTGTCTTCCTTCTGGGAATACTGTAGGGAAAAAGAAAAAAAATTAAGTTGAGGGTGGGGTCTTCTGAGACTCTTTACTCAGCACGCACACACACCCTTCAAGCAGACAACCGATTACATTCTACAACAGCTCTTGCAGCGAAAAGCAATACAGTAAGAGGCATGTTTTTCGAATCTATTTCTATGCAGGCCGGCTGAGTCCTGGCCTGCTGCTGTTGTGCAAGGCTTGTGACACGATGGCTGAGATTGCCGCTGTGTGCTGCCAGAGCTTTAAACAGATCAGGACATGTGCGCAGGAATGCAGCTGCAACATCAACAAAACACCAGCTACGACAGAGAAGGAAAAAACGACCCGAATTCAGAATTCAAAGAGGAGAGACTCTCATAGCCTGTGTATATATATTATATTAATGCATGATTAGTTCAGATGCTAAAGTACGTCTCACGTTGTTCTTTTCTTTGTGGCTACTTCGTACAGGTTTCTGTGTAAGGGCTGGTACTACTTAGCAGCTTGAAGCTGGCATTTAACACATTTGAAGTGAGAGTACTTGATGAATCTGTACTATGTGTGAAAAGCGTTCACTCAAGTGTCATCTAATTTTTAACCGAAATGGCTTTTGCATCATATGTAAACACACACAGAATTATAAATCTTTAAATATATTATGCATTTGTATTAGATTTAATGCTATGGCTGATTCCTATAATCATCAAAGTAGATTTTCCATAGGAACTTTGCAAACCATAATGAGCAACAAACACATTTGATGAGGGAAATAAATGAGATCCAATAATAGGATTTGGTCTAAAAAAAATCTACTGTATTGTAACACGCAGCATGCATCAGAATCACATGCAAATGATGGGCGTTTCTGCCATAAGCTGATCTCATGCAACACAGCATTCATTAAAGTCACTTCTGCTTTATTAGCTCTAAAGGCATCAGAGACCGGTTGCGCTTGATTCTGTAAGAAACCAAAATGGTGACACTTGATTTCGTTCCGCAACAGTGCTTCAAGGCATCTTGTCGAAGGGTGATATGGATATGAGAGGGGGTCTTCACTGTACACAATTACAGCTTTCTCTTGACAGATTGGTCTACCGCTGTAATCTGCTCTGACAAACATGGCCTTTTGCTTCAGATGATGACATACAGCCATACGCCAGGCAAAAGGGCATTTGTAAATGAGGCCGTTCATGTTATGCTCACATGACCAGTTAGAGCACTACTTTGGTAATTAGAAAGCCTATATTTGATTGCCTGGAAGGCAATTTGCAAGGCACGTTTGTGGGATTGAATCAGAGTTCCTTTGAGAGTTGAGAAAGAAAAGGATGAACACTGCAACCAGTCAGAGATTGTGCAGAAGGAAACACACACACACACTCCCTACCTTCTCAGCCTGGGCCTCCAAACTCTTAAGATTGTTGGTGACATTTTTCAGCTCCTCCTCCAGCTCAGCGCATTTGCTATATACAGAATAGCCCATTTGATTTTGGAGGAAGTAGAAAAGAAAGGGGCACAGGGCAAAGGGAAGACATGAAGACAGCAGCAGTGGCAGAGTAATAGAGATGACGTTAAACACATGAACAGCAGAAGAGAGGCCTTCAACGACTGTCTGTGAGGGAAGGTTCACCTCCAAATAATACGTGACCTCACATTTAAAACAAGCAGCACTAGCTTTCTTCTGGAAACACAAAAATAAGATATTTTGCAGCCCTGCTTGCACATGAGCTCACAGTGAAAGATTTAGGAGCTCTAAAATGACTAAACTGAAAATGGTAAATATTATTATTAGAAAACTTTTACTCTACAAAAACACTTCTTTTCTTACAACAGGTATTTAAATAAATGGCCAATTCATTTAAATGCTGTTCCTTAATGGCATGTGCATGTATATTTCGATTTAAAGAATATAGTGCACAACTTTTGCATCATTTTTGGAGCTTACAGCCCACTTCATTCACCATAATTATAGGACAAACAGGAAAATCTGAGTTTCACACAACATAAGCGTTTCAAACAATTCAAATTTGTTTAATTTGTTTTGGATATGTTATGCATTTAAAGTGTGTTGAAGTGCGTTTTCCTATGCCACACGTGCTTGGTTTTGAACCTAATGCTCATATCGAGTCACCCTCAGATTATATGCTACTGTGTGCTGGTGAGAACACATCTAACGGGTCAAGGAAGCAAAACTAGTGCGACTCTAAAACTGAAAGAGGTTCTGAGCTGTTTGTTTTGGAACATGAACACATGCTCTGGCTTTAAACAGATGAGACAAACACAGAGACTGAAGCGTGTTACATGAACATGCACATCATGCCACTATCAACTCATGCGGTTTACGCAAGAATGATATCTGGAAGAGCATGGTTAGATGAGTGGAAGGAAGGTGGAAAGATGAAGGGATAGGGTGGAAAGATGAACCAGGTAAAACAGTAGAAGCACAACGACCAGTGCTGGAGGGAGGAGTCCGGTTTTTAGGCTCTTGTTGGCTTGCTTTCACTGAAGTATTCAAATCCAGCTAAAAAGCATCATTCTCCCAGCTGTCTGTACATCCCACCAAACACATAACGCCCGACATAGAAACACAGAATTTTGCAACTAGCGTGTATACCTTCTCATCTGAGGCCTGCAGAGTCTTCAGTGTCTGGTCAAGAGCTCTCAGCTCCTCATCCATCTGCTTGACATGGCTGTTAGTTTGAGTGGGGAGGGGAAGGTATGTCAGGTCAAAGGTCACACATGCCCAAACACAAATGAGAAGGGAGGGGGACATATGAATTTAAGTTGGAGTCAAGCCAATGAATTTGCTCACACACACACAGAGAAGGATTATAGTTATGATAGAGCATTCCTATTGTCATGCAAAATGAGGCATTTTCTCACGCTGAGAAAACAATGAATTAGAGCTTAAATAGAACTAAATGCACACTCTTCGAAATAAAAACGAGCTAAAGAGGACAGCATGTGTGTTCTGTACTTGTGTTTGATAAATGTGTTTGATTATGCGTATGTATATTTTGATTATGAATCTGAAATTAACCTCTCGGCAAGCTCTGCTCTCTCCTCTGTACGCTCCAACTCTCCCTCAACAATCACCAGCTTACGTGCCACCTGTAACACACACCAATACTTGTCATAACTACTGAACAATTACTTAAACATTTAAGCAATATTAAATCTAACTGAGGAATATGATATAGTTAAACAAGCTATTAAACAGGTTTATATTAATTAAAATAAAAGTTAAATATCTGAAATAAATAAAAAGTTATATATATATTTATATATATATATATTTTTTATATTATTTAAATAAGTTTGTATATTTTATTTATATAATTCATTGATTTAGAAGAAAAAAAAAGATAAATGTTTGCCTTGGCATCTAAAGTAAAGTTGAGGTTAAAGTGCTAAAATTTCTAAACCAGAAAAAAAACAAAAAACATTTAAACAATTTTAACAAAACACATCATTAAAATAAGCAAATAAAACAGGGGGGAAAACTTAATTAAAAAAATAATAATAATTAGTATAACACTGATTAAATTACCTCCTCGTATTTGCGGTCGGCCTCCTCAGCAATGTGCTTGGCCTCCTTGAGCTGGATCTCCTGGAGCTCCATCTTCTCCTCATCCTTCAGAGCCCTGTTCTCAATCACCTTCATCCCTCTATTCCATAGAGACAGAGCGAATGAAACGGAAGTAGGGCAAGTTAGGGTGGGAAGAATGAAGAGATAAACATCACTTGTCACACACGTATGCCGGCACGTACCTCTCGCTCTCATCTGCGGCCTTCTCAGCTTCCTCCAGCTTCTGCAGAGCTGTGGCCAGTCTCTCCTGAGCGCGATCCAACTCTTCCTCAACCAGCTGGATACGCCTGTTCAGAGAGGCCACCTCTGCCTCAGCCTACGAGGCAAACGCGACAAAAACAACAGATTAGTACAGGGACACTATTCCACTGAACTTCAAGGGTCACACTTGGAGCGTGAAGTGATGCGAGATAAGAAACAGGAGCGATGGGGAAAACACGGATAATCTGGAAGAGCCAAGATGACTTGGCTTCAAACGTGGAAATGATACCATGGAAAAATATAACGTGGTGGAATCATCTGGGAGCTTCTGCTGAAGCAGAGCAGCACCACTATGTTTGCAACTGGCAATTATTTTGTGATGAGTGAGTGTACACAGTGACTAAAATTGTTTTAGCAAGGCGGCACTATTAACCAAGCTCTGACTAAGGTTCGGGATTATTTAAATAATTGTTCCAAACTAAATTTCAGCCTTGAACATTGAGTTATGGACATGAAGGATGCCTCCAAACGTCCTGCTAACTGAGGAAGGGTGTGTTATGACTTTCTAACGTTTCAAAAAGAAAGTGTCCCAGACAGATATGTGGATCACAATATTGTTGAGACGTAGTAGTGGGCTTTTTTTGATTTGGATAGCAAGCAGTCATTCACCATTGCACCTTCCTAACCACACCCTAGCAACCAACCACTACACCCCAGCAACCAAACAACAACCAAAAACATAATGGGAATGGGCTTGAGTGCCCCTCGAAGTTAAAACTCCTCTAAACAAATCTTTCCAGATTTTGAATTGTATTACTAGGTTATCAGTTTAGTATCTGAAACAGCTAATCCTGAGGTTATCACTGTATAGGAAGGATTAGGCTACTACTTGAATAAGGAGGGGCACTTCTCCAAATGTATTGCATAAATGAATGTTTTAGCAGAAATATTGAGGTTATGCATGGCTTAAACAGTACCATCGGCTGTCTAGGACCTCTGACAAGGTTTACTAGGTGGGCCCGAGGCGCAAAACCAGGTTAACTAGCAATACTGCCCGCGCCTCGTCAGCTGAGAAACAGCGCTCGTGCGCTGCTTCCGGATATGACGACACCACTAACAAACACTGGAGTTTCGCTCCTAATAAGGACTGAGGAATCTAAAGTCTGCGGGGTGAGTTCATCTCACGCAATGCCAGTGAGACGGAAGGCACGGTTGAGTGATAAGAGTCTCCAAGCAAGAAATAAACGTGAAAATACCAGACCCAGACGAGAGTTTAATTTAATTAAAAGTTGCCAAATGTTAAAACAGGCTGCTAACAGCCCGAGAGACATGCGTGAACAACTCAAAGTGCCGCGATGAGCACCTGATGACCCAGATGTTAACGTTCTCGAGTGATAACGCGAAAAGCACAGAATTACACGCATCAATCATTCTTTACTGAAATGACCCAGAATGAATGATTCAGCGGAAACGACTTTGTTACTTCCTTTAGGCCTCACCCGCAAAAAAAAAAATCCAGCAAACAATGTGAGACTAAGAGGATGAGCTAAAAACCATTTGAGGTTAGCACATCCAAGCACGCGAAGTGACATGTCATCGCACGATTCGTGTCTCTATATAGGCCAATATCTCTGGGTTTAGCATCTCTCTTGTGAACTATAAATCTTCAATGAAGACGAGTCTATCCGCGCGTTAGCTTGGAGGTTTTGCAATAACCATCTAACCAGCCCATCTTTTCTTAGACTAGATGGTTTAGAATAAATACATCGCGTGCTTAATATTTATTAGATATCAAAATAAGCCCGATACAGTTAAAAATCACATAATTGTTCGCGCAGGGCGTTGAATCCGGGCGACGACCTCCACACACATGCACGCGATACAATGTAACGTTTAGCGCTTGTGTAAAGAGATCAAACGATTTAACGCGAATAAAAGTCTCGCGGTGGATACATTGATACACTTACCTGCTCCCTGGCACGCTTCTCCTCTTCGACCTGTCTCTGCAAAATCTCGGCTCTTTCTTCTGCCTCATCTGCCTGCTGTTGTAAAACTTTGATCTTTCTCTTCACCGCGTCGATGCTGTTGGATCCGGCCATTTTAACGTGTTATTTTAGGAGTAGTGTGGTCGAATCAACCGGATTCCTGCCGAGCAGCGTAGTGGACCGAGCCGCGAAGAAGACAACGAGAGGAGAGAAGAAAAAAAAAAAAGTCCAAGGCACCAACGCCCCGCCAACAAGTCAAACCCAGAGCGAGTGAAGTAACGCGAGGATCAGATGTTTCACGCGCCAGTCGCTTTGATTGGACCGATGCTTTCTTGAATGTCACTAGATACAAATAATAATGTTTGTAAAAAGACAAACAGGAATGAGATATATGATCTCGGCCGGGAGGTTTTGGACGCGTTACGCGTTTTGATGTTCAAGCAGGCATTCGGTTTCTCATTCGAATTAATGAATGACTTTTAATGTCATGAAGTCTTCTCTTCCCTCCCCTTGCTTTCTCTTCACC
Organism: Enteromius treurensis; assembly: GCA_032275025.1. Taxonomy (NCBI): domain Eukaryota; kingdom Metazoa; phylum Chordata; class Actinopteri; order Cypriniformes; family Cyprinidae; genus Enteromius; species Enteromius treurensis. The sequence goes on along the minus strand of JAUCMU010000039.1, from coordinate 15,187,341 downwards.
CAGTTTGTTCAGTTGCCTGAACTCTTCCCTTTTTTCGGCTCACTTCCGGATACCCCACCCAGTCCCCAACGGTTTAAGGACTGAGAGGCGCGTAGTTCACTGACTCCGGATCAGCGGCAGCGCGGAGGCAGGTCCCAGCGGACAGGTTCCCAGTTGATCTCCGGTCAGCCGGGCGGGCTGAAGAGCCACCCTTCTTTTACACGTGTCCTGGTCAGGTAGATGACGTACAGCAAATAAATCATTGGCATTCCAGGCCACTCCCTAAAATCCAGGAATGTGCTCTTAGATCAGTGGGAAACTTTTTAGGCTTTTATGATCCCCAGGATGTTAGGGATTTTGAGTTTTTAAACACAGTAGTGAATTATTACCTATAGCTGTTGTATTTTGGGATAACCTACATTAATAATCTTGATTGTTCTTATTTAGAGTCATAAGACTCTTGTCTGTTACGAGGCTGCACTCTCACTTTATCAGACATATTTGCGCTACTCTGTCTGGTTTGCACTCTCTGCCATGTGCCCTCACTTGTATATTGTATTGCTTTTATGTTATATGTATAATTGTATTTATTTAAATTTTTACTTGCATTTTTAAAACTCTTTTTGTATTTAATGTTTATCTGTTATCCAGCAAGGGTTTGAGAGTAAAGCAATTTCAATTCTCTGTATGTCCTGTACATGTGGCAGAATGGACAAATAAAGCTGACTTTGACTTTACTGTAGCTTAGTTTTTCTTCTCAGTAGGGTGGCAGTCTGTTTCAAAATAAGGTGTCTGAATGCTTTATCACTTTTAAAATACATATACATTTGAAATCCTAATCTCTATTTATATATAGCGATTTATTATATACAGATTATTTCAAAGTAGTTTTACGGCGTTAAAAAGGGAAGTGAGATGATGCCAAATTCTGCCATAAAGTATCTCTAAAAGACAATAATGTGATCTTGTTCAGTGTTGATTCAGTTCAGTTCGATAACAGTTGCAAAACTTCTCAGTTACTAATAAATCTGATTCAGCTGAAGAGCAACTACACAACAGTGGCATCATTCAACTCTGTTTTGTTCGTGTCCAATAGTGTCAGTGCAGTCTAAACAAGCCAAAGGGGTCACAATGGTAAATTAATGTTAGTATTTGTATAATTAAGAATTGGCTCATTATTGCATTTTGGTGCTGTTCTGGCAGCTAAAATGATATGCTTTTTGGTCTTGTGTTCCACGGGTAATACTTCAGAATCAGCTGCAAACGAGAACAAGGAGTGTTACGAATCCTTTACTAGTCATTACGTGTATCGTCGGAGGCACAGTAAGTTCCTGAGCTCTTGAGCAAACAAACCCTGATTCAGAGAAATGACAAAACCACAGTCATATATTTTCATGTGTCAATATGTCTGACAGAGGGCCGCACTGGAGTGATAACACAAGTGTGGACATTAATAAATCTGTTGTTGGCCTGCCTGTAATAGAAACAGACCACTTTGATTTGACTTATATCATTTAACTAATAATCATACCATAATTACAATTATAAGTAACAATAATAATTATTATTATTTTTATTACATTGATGATTACTCACAATATCAGTTATTATATTTAAATACTTTAATTGTATATTTTATTCTTATATGTTATATTTTTATTGTTTTAGTCTAATGATTATTTATTTTTTGAGTAAAAGCAGCAGTAGAGCTCAATCAATAATCAAAATGTATTATTTTACTTGTTGTAAACATATGAAAAAATGGCTGTGATTTTAACAGTAAAAAACTGTGAAAATGCAACGGGAAAAAACTTTTAATTGGTTAACTCCTGTAAAAACTACAGGGGAAAAACTTAACTTACGTTCTTCAGAATTCCCTGCATTGCATTTCAAATTTTGTTTGAATTTGATGTTTTTTCTTTGTTTTCTTCTCAGTTGTGTTTATTAGGGTTGTGATGTTGTTAAATGAATGTTTATTGTATATTTGAGTGTAATGAG
>JAUCMU010000039.1:15155155-15185264 GCA_032275025.1 Enteromius treurensis | reverse complement strand
TACAAAGACAGAACTAAGTCATGATCATCAGTAATTATGTCTCACTGCTTTGTAATGTGTTTTATTGTTCTGGTGTCGTAGCGCGGGGACGCATCATCATGTTATGGTAAGGGGCGGAGCATTTCCATCAGATGCTTGCGGTAGTCAGCCAATCACAGTGCACTGGATAGCTGACCAATCAGAGCACACCTCGCTTTTTTAGAACAATCGACACGGAGGCGGAGCTTAGAGGAGAAACAATAATGTACAGTGTGTGGAAAACCTCATAAACACATTGCATTACACCAAATACACAAAATAATGTTCTTTTTAGCAACATCATATGACCCCTTAAAGGTGCAGTGTAATTTTTTAGCGGAAACTAGTGGTTGAGATTGTGAATTGCAACCAGCGACTTATTCTCCCGCTCACCCTTCCCTTTAGAGAAGCTACAGGGGCTGATACAGGACTAAGTCGTAGTCTGAGACAGTGGGGATAACCAGCCATGAGATATATTTACAAAGGTAAATTAAGGAATTATATGTACCTAATTATTCAACATGTTATTGCAAATATTACTGTCACTTGTTAATCATTATATCAGTGTTGTATTAACAAGAACAACATAGTAACAAAACAGCAACTGTACAAACATGATGGAGACTTCTATGTAAGGGGACCCACAGAGTACAGTATGTAAATATAAATAGCTCATTTGAAGTTAATATAAACATAACAGTTCATTGCTTATGGTCTTTGTACACCTCTAAGAATGTAGTTACATATATTATATTTCTATCAATAGATCCTCCTAAATATTACACACTGCACATTTAAAGGGTCTATGTAGATTCTTCACTGACTTTTGGAGCTACATTTATCACAACTGAAATAATGGTTTATCCTGTACATCTGTCTAGACTGTGCTTGTGTAAGACTGTTATCATAGCCTAAGCCTGTGCTAATCTTTGCTAACAACTCCAGTGGTTTTTAAAGGCTTAAAAGGCTTTGGCAATAATAATTTGCATTTTTTTTTTTATTATAGGCCTTATTCTGCGTGTTGTCTTTGGATGTGGGGTGGTTTATTGACTCATTTCAGAGCAACCAGAGGGTTAAAGATTAGCGGTAACTGCTGTATCTCATCAGTGATTTTTATTTTTATTTTTTTCGTATTAATTATGCTTGCTTCACTGGTCAGTGCGCATCGTTTAGCTATGATCCTTTATGTGTAGTTTTTAATCAGCTAGCTAAATGTCTCTCTTACTCTTGCGTATCATATTAAAAAAGAGTCATGTCACATTTTGGCAGAAGTTCATACAAGCACATTATCTTCTACTTCAGAATAATTAGTGGTGTTTAGCATCACTAATATGTTGTTCAGGTTCACTTCAGTCAATTGCAGGTGTTATCATGCAGGTGTTATACCTTTTTTTCCTGATTGTTTAGTTTATGGCAACCACCATATGGTTTTATCTTCTGCTGAATGATTCATCCTACAGCAAACGATTCGTGTACAGTATAATGGCTTTTACATCAAAATATGAACAAGTTTTGAATAGAAGTCAGGTTTGCAGAAACTTTTAAACTTTTACAATTTTGTTGCAGAGTCAGACTCATTTATTATTTTCATTTAGTTATTTTCTGACTTGCAAAAGTTATTTATTTTATTACTGTTTTGTTTTTTGGAACTAAATTATTATTTTTATTCACCATGGATGCATTACATTTATATACGTTATAGTTTTTTACTGTACTTTTGATTAAATAAATGCAGCCTTGGTGAGCAAAAAAAGAACTCTTATTTTCCAACAAATAAAAAAGATTAGATAACTAAATAAAAACATAAGCAATCCCCCAACATTTTGAACAGTAATGTACGTTATTATTGACATAATACACCAAAAGAATTTTAATGACAATGACAGAAAAGTTTAAATAATAGTGAGTCTTCTTAAAAATCACCTAGAGAAGTTCTCAGCGCTATAATGTGTGTGTCATTGATGTGCTTGGCCCCATAATTGCTGCTTGCTGCTCTATTATTAGACCTACATACCTATTTACTGTAGTTTCTGTTTAACATTTTTGCACTCGCACCCTTTCCCCAAAAGTTTGTATTGAAACGTTTGCAGTCCAGTTGTGCACTAAAGAGTGAACTACAGCAGGTCTCTTTCCTGCATCTCAGAGACTTCAGCTTCAACAATAATTACACACACACACACCTGCATACAGAACGCAGGTGCTAGCTTTAGCCTAGCGATACATCAGTCCAAGCTAGACAGCTTTGGGAGACTGCACACAAAAGACAGATTCAGCATCCTATCTATAATAATCCCAGTATAAGAGAGCTGACAGGCTGTGTGAAGATATGACAGATGGAGGAGTTTGACAGATGTCTAAGAGCTTTTGAGGCATCATGATTTAGGTCGTGGGTGTGTTGGAGAAGTACATTCACCTTATTCCTACAGTACACAAATCCCTCTTTAATGAGTCCTGTTTCCACAAAAGAATGCACTTTCTTCAGAAGAAAACAAGAAAGCCCTTTTGTCATCATTGCACTGATCATTTCTGAGTAGTATCCACAGAGATTCCTTTCACCGTGAGCTACAACAAATGACATGTTAGTCAGGGCAGTGGTTAGTGAAATGCATGATCTCAGCCATCATTGTGGGACATTATTTTTCCCACACTTCACCACAGCTGTGCTGCTGTCTAATGTTCCTGGTCCCGATTCCAAGGGTTATTGTTTGACTCTGTTATGGAACTGGGCCAAAGTGTGAAGCAGATCAATAGTAAAGTTAATCCAGTGTGTTCTTCAGGCCCAAATCATCAAAAAACAACCAAAACTATACATTACATTACAGCGCGTTTTGCTCATGCAAAACTTGCTCTGGTTGGTTGCTAAGCGGTTGCTCACTGGGGGCATTTTATCATGTTGGAAAAATTTATACAATTTTATAATTATATTTTATTTTATGGAACCAACAAAAAACGTAGGAAAATGTTGACAAATATGTTTAGGCAGGCATTCCTGTAAAATAGTAAATATTTATACTAAAGTAAATAATTTATATATTATTATAATTTAATTATTTATAAATATTTTATGCTATATAAAGAAATATAATATAAAGAAAAGATCAAATTGTATTTTTACATTTATTTCTTATAATTTTTTTTTTTAATGAATGTTTTTTGACGTTTCTTCTGCTTACCAAGTCTGCATTTAATATAGGCAAAAAACAATAATAATAATAATAATACATGAAAATCTTCCTATTAGAATGATTTATGAAGGATCATATGACACTGAAGACTAGTAACAATGTTAAAAATTCTGATATAAATCATAGGAATAAATTTAATTATAAAATGTATTCAAATAAAAAGTAGTTATTGTAAATAGTAAAATATTTCAGGATTTTCTATTAATAAATAAATGCAGGTGTGGTGCGGGGGGGGGGGGGTGGATATAGGGGGCTTGACCACTCGTCCAACTCTATGGCAGTAACAAAGCACTCCAGTTCAGTCCTCTAAATGAATGCAAGACACTTCAGTGAGCATGCTCAGAGTTCAGATGTGTGCCAAACCTCTCTTCAGTCTTCACCAGTCCATCCAGAGCCAGGAGATCAAATCATCTGAATGAGGAGTCTATTTAGGAGAAGCTGAGGACAATCAGGATGGAGTCACCGATCAGGTCCCATTAACCATAATCCTCAAACAGTGGCGTGCGAAAGAATAAAGAGGCATTTTACTTCCTCTGAGATTATTACTTACAGCACAACAGTAAATGTCAGGTCCAGTAATACAGTAACTTTTAATAAATGGAAAGCTTCGCTGTCCTGATGTGAACCAACAGCTTGATTTACATGCTGTACATTCAAATCATGTCCTTCAAAAGTGAGTTTGCTTTGCAAAGTGAAATGACTAGAAACACACAGGTGTTGTTACAGTACTTTAGAGTGCTTTCAGTACTCGACTCAGTACTTCTGACTTTATTTCTGTTATGTTTATGTTTTGTATTAATTGTAATATTTATCTTATTCCCCGAAAGGCTACAAATCCACAAATCCATATAGTTGTTGTGCAGAAGACAGACATGTTTAAATATCAAATGATCAAAGAGGATTTGATTGAGACACACTTATTAAAGCTGCCATGATTAAAATGCCATCGTGGCTCGGGAAGTTTCATTTGCATAATATTATCTCATATCTTTGTGCTGCAATTCATTAACAAAAATAGAATTGACTTGATATCATTCTGATGAGATATCAATCTGATGAGAAATTCTTACGCATGTAATGTCTTTGTGTTTTATTGCAGACTGACAAATGTAGTATTTAATTAAAAAATGTATTTAGAATTTGCTAAGAATAAAGAGTAATGTAATTAATTAAAATGTAAATAGGCTTTTATCAAACTGTACTGTTCCAAATTTGTATTCATTCTATGAAAAACTAAAACTTTATTTATTTATTCTGTTCTTATTTTTTTATGTTTATGTTATTTGTTTTATTCATTTCTGAAATTAAATTAATTTTAAAAATAACAATTTCATTACATAACTTTTATTTATTTAATTATTTATTCATGCATTTATTTTTATTTATATTTTTATTGATTAAGATCATTTCTGTTTAAGACTAAGAACACAGACACTTTAAACATTAAGTCATCTGATGTTAATTGTAGAGTTTCTGCAAAGAACTACATATTGAAAATTGATTCAAATAAACACAGTGTTTATTTAAAAAAATACTATTATCTGGTGTGCATATGTGTAAATAAAGATACCTGTGATATATTTTGAGTTATTCAAAGTCACAAAAAACACAGATTGCATGTATTTTTATTACAGAGTAAGAGTGAAAGAAACAACAGATAAGCAAACACTAGTAAATATATTCTTCTTCACACTACGCTATTTAGAAATAAATATAGCATGCAGAAAGAATAAAGAGTTCTGGTCTGATAAGTCGCTAAAAAAGCAATAACAGGAGCACTTGTTTCTTCTTGAGTTTCAGCTCTAACTCTGATGGCTAGTAATTTCAGCTCTTCTGTTGCTTGAGAAAGGAAAGACGATCTCTTTGAAAGACTGAGAATGAAACAAAAATCAGGGGCCCTGTGGGGGCCCAAGGTAATGTGGCTCCTAAATGGACAATAGAAGCTTTTATACAGAGAATCACACAGACAGTCTTGTTCTTGTTTTACTTCTTTGTCTCCTCGATCTGTTCGACTTCGCTGGATTCGTCCACCACTTTGCCATTGATCATGGTTTGCGTTACCACCTTCACTATCTTACGGGTCCGAACGTCAGGCTCCTCTGCAGAGAGAAGGACAGAGAGAGAGATACGTCAGATTCCTGTGAGCTCTGGGAGGATAGAGCTGTGTTTAATGTGAGAGGACAAACACATCCCCACAACAGACAGATATCTGATCAGTGTTTGATACTACAGCATCGACTCGGGGGCATTTGTGTCCCTCAAACACACGTAAATGCATTCTGACTTTATTTATTTTTGGCTTTACTAGCAAATACGCCAACCCAGGCTCATTGGAAATACGTGCCTCTACATACATTCCTGCAACCCTGTAGTTATGTGCCTTTCTGCATGCTTCGCTGCCGTTTCAAAGAGCGGCGCTAAAACACACCTTTAAAACGTGAACGTGGCACGTCTGTATTCGGTTGGTACAGGTATGTATTGCAGTGTTTTTATAATGCTGCTCGAGGTCATGTTGGAAATATCCCCCACACTTAAACCTACCGGATATTGTTAACAAATGCAAAAGTAATTTAAAAGCATATTTGCTGATGCAGCCATGCTGTTTTAACGTCCTTACGCTGATTTGAGCTGTTTTGTCAAATGTTTGCATCGCCTTATCACACGAGCTATCGAGTAAACCTACTAAATGAGAAAACTCATGCATATGTGACGATGTGATTGTTTTTTATTAATTGTTGTCAATACTTATTACTCAGCATGAATGCATTAACTGATTGATTAAAAATTAAAGTTTATTCTTTACTTTCTATTCATCAATGAATCCTGAAAAAAATCTATCGCAGTTCCCACAAAAATATGAAGCAGCACAACTGTTTAATAATAAATGTTTCTTGAGCATCAGATCAACATATTAGAATGATATATTTTGAAGGATCATGTGATGATAAAGAGTAATGATGCTGAAAATTCAGCTTTGCAAAACAGAAATAAATTACAGTTTTAAATATAAATTAAAATAGAAAACAGTTGATTTTATTGGCAATAATATTTCACAATATTACTGTTTTTATTAGATTTTTTATCAAATAAATGCAGCCTTGATAAACATAAGAGAATTCTTTTAAAAACATAAAAAAATCTTCCTGACCTCAAACATTTGCGAATTATTTACTCTAATTGTTTCTGTATGTGTACTATATTATGTAAAAAAAGAGCTGAGGTTGTATGCTTAGGTTATGCATCAACCATTTAGCCATAATATTTCTCCTTTTAAAGTGACAATAAATATATACAAAACATAAACAGATTCTAATGAACAGATTATTTATGCAGCTTTAATGATATAAATTTGATATACATTTGAAAAAATATGCCTTTATTGAAATCTGACCATTTAATTTTTCGTTCCAAAAAGCTTTCATAGCTAAACCGTCAAGCTGTCAAACTTGTTGCATTATTCATCGATTTTGATCCCAAAAAATCTAGTTAATTCATGCAATATTTTTTTTAGAGTTATGCAAATCTTTCTGCAATGTTTGTTGACTCTAACTTGTAAGATGAGTTTGTGCATATTTGTTCTAGTGTTTGCTGACTGTCGCATGTGACATGTTTTGTTTGAGTGAACTCACTCTTAGGTGGCGGAGGAGTCTCTTTAGCCCTGCCAAATAAAAATAGAAGCTGATGTAAGTATCAGAGCAATCATAAAGCTGCTAAAATCGCAGACATTCATATCAGTTTTACGAAAAACAAAGGGGCTGGAAGGACATTACGGGAAGTGGACAGGACACTCACGTTTCCTCTCCCTCCAGCAGCCTCCTGTAGGTGGCGATCTCCATCTCCAGGTTCTGCTTGATGCGCAGGAGCTGCTCGTAGTCCATCTTGTTGCGCTGCATGTCCAGACGCAGATGTGACAGGTTCTCCTCCAGCTGGGCCAGGGTGGCCTGCAGTCGCTCCATCTCCATGGTGTACTTCTGCCCCGTCTCAGCCAGGTTACCCTCCAGAGCCGACACCTGTGAGAGGGGTTCAGAAAGTACAATTGTGTCGTAATGACTTGCATTCATGTCATTTCGCAGCTGACCTTCGTTTGTATTCTGAAAAGGAATTAAGATATGTTTATGAAGTCCCACAGCAATGCAACTAACACGTCAAGCTAGCAAGGACATCATTAAAATTGCTGTCAATCAGATTTCATAAGAAAAATAAAAAAAAATAAAAATAAAAAATTTTAATTCCAAAGACGAATGCAAGTCTTAAGGAGTTTTAAAGTGTACATGTGGGGATGTGTGTCTGTCTGTGTGTCTTTAGTGAATAATTACCATGTAAATGAAGCTATTCCATCAGTAAATAAGCCGATCCTATTTATTTTACATGTAATCGTATTTAAACTGCCAACCACCAGTTACAGATAAGGTGAACTGTCAGGACAATGAGGCCTTTTGACTACTGCTCAGGTGCTGATCAGGTGCAAAACCTTTATACAAACACTCACAGACTGCTATTCCTGCAAAAAAAAAAATTGAATACACAGTATGACTGTATAGGAAAGAGAACATTTTCTGGCCTTTTGTGTTCCTCTTTGCTTTGCCAACTTAGTTATGCAAGATTGGAACAGCTTGAATTTGAATATTGAGGGGATTAAAATAGTCTTTATGCATGTATCTGCACCCTTAAAATAATCGCAGCAGCAGAGAAACTACTACAAAACAACCCTTATGTGAACTTGCGTCTTGGCTTATTTACACAAGCATGACCTGTTTATAGTAACTACATCTGAGATGCTGGGAGTGATCTTAGACTGGCATGAGATTCAAAGGTCATGAAAACAAGCAAAGCTGTTTCTAAGTGAGTGTTCTGATGGAAAAGTTCCTCTTTGGAGATCCATTACATGTGTAGTAGGCTTTCTACTGACCCCTTTTTTACTCCATAATCCAACAACAAACTGTGTCTGTGCTTCTTGCCGCTCACATTTGACTTGTGAAAGTAAGTAAAGGCATGTGACGGAGCATTTGTGGCCTGGGTCATTCAAATAACCTCAACATAAAGGGCAGGGTTTCACTTTTTCAGTGCTAAGCGGTAAGAGTATCTGCATTGGCCAGGGCTCTAGAGGTTCACTCAGGGAACAGACATGGTGCTTAAAAGGTTCCTCCTGCCTGGTTCTGACCTGTTTGTGAAGGCTCTCCAGCTCCACTTCCAGTGTCTGCAGAAAGCGCTGCCTCTCGGTCAGTTCACTATGAGCCCCTCTCAGGGCTTCATTACTCTCACGCACCTGCGTCTGCACCGTCTCCAGCTACACACACACACACAGACATGGGTTACAAATATGCCTGCTAAACGTCTGATGAATTGCAACACAACGTATTATATGGTGATGTATCAGTCATAATACCATGGAGCATTGATAATTACTAAAACAATGATTACCATGGCTCTTTGTCCTAAAGTATACCTGGAGTACCAAGTATGTGCCTTGGTTTTATATACAAAAAATAGCAAGATGTTCCTGGAACAACATTTCAATCAACCAATCAGATTTGAGGGATAATATTTTGGGAAATCTCTGTTTTAGGCTTATGATCAGGGTAAGGTGTTTCTACACCCTTGATAATCAAATATCAAGGATTGATCTTTATGGTTCAATATTACCAAAAAAACTTATTTCTGAAATACCTGAAGAAAATACCTTGTCTACAAAGTAGCTTAGATTAACATGTGGTTTATGGTTTAAACACAGTTTTACTTGTATAAGTACCCTGGTATCAGTGTGGTTCAGAAATCATGATAATATTGTGGCCTAATGTTAAAAATTTTGTGAAATTTGTAAATACCATGGTTTCACTTACTACAAATACCACCATAGTTCCATGACGTGGTATTTATTAAAGCATGGTATTCATATGTTCAAAAAAAACATATTTGTAAAAAAAACTTTATTTAAATTTTATGTGTTCACTTGTGCTGTTTTTAAAATACTTTGGAGTAACATGTAAAAACTATGCTTTAGTGTACAAAAAAATATCATGGTATTACATCTTATCATTTAACAGGGTGTTGTTAAACAGTAATAAACAGCAAGGTGTTCGTGTCAGTGAAATGTGATCTGGATCTTGGAAGCTCTTAATGGGAGCTAGCTAGCATCTACTGGTTCTGACTCCGATCCTCGGGGAACACCAACCTTTTTACGGTACCAGTTCTCAGCTTCCTCCTTGTTCTTCTGGACAATGCCTTCATACTGAGACCTGAGGTCAGAGAGAATGGAGCCCAGCTCTGGCCCGCGGGCCGCATCCACCTCCACACTCACATCCTCTTGAGTGATCCGGGCCCTCAGGCTGTCTATTTCCTGCGGGGGAGAGAAATGAGAGAAGGATGTTGTCCGACTAAACAAATCTTCTGGTAACTTTCTGAGGAACCAACCAAAACTGTTAGTCTTTGCTTAATGAGTTATTGTACATGTTTGGACAGGTTCAGTGTGCGTGTGTTCAGTGTTTGAACACTGGGGTGTGGTTTGTGAGGTGATGTGTGATTGCAGAGTGAACGCTGGGAATTTGATACCACGTGGTGGCACACGGTCGGTGGAAGTTACTTCATTATTAAGTTCTGCTCAATGAATATTTGATAGTGTTGATCTCATGTTGCTCACAAGGGGAGTATGCATGCGCCTCGAACAAAAACAGACAGACATGCCAAATATATTTTGAATATAGGACAACCATGACACCACACCCTTCTTTCCAAATATACCCATGCTTGAGATAGCACGAGAATAGTTCTGCACTTTCTGAGTATTTTTTCTTTCTTGTTTGTTTGTGATGTATCAATGCACCAGTGACAAATAAGACTTGAAATATACATGATGTAGCCATTACTACAGTACTGTACTACCCTCATCTGCCATTACTGCATTATCATTGTCCTTTCAAAGCTGTCACTGTAAAAAATGATTGTTATTTTAACTGTAAAAAAATGCTATGGTAAAAACCAGATCAGTGATGTTTATTAGGGTTGTGTGTCACATGTAATGTTGTTAAATGAATGATTCAGTTTAATGATGGTGTTTAGTGTTGACTCTGAATGACTCTGAGCTCCTTCTATATATGTTCATATTTAAAAGCTGCTTGTGATGGGCTTTGGTTCATCATGTGACTTTCTCATCATCACTGCCTGTATTTGGTGTTGATCAGTGTATTTCACAGATACTAAACAGATTTCAGTGCTTTAATAGCTTGGTATATTAACGTTATATCAGTTCATGAAATCACGGTATTTAACTGTAAATTTAACGTAAAACCTTTTTACGGTCACATTCCAGCAACCATAGCTGCCAGTTTTTTACCGTAAATTTTACGTTTTTTTTACAGTGTGCCATCGATAGATTATTTGGGGTGTGTTATGCTGAGTTAAGTTGTGTTATAGCTAATACGGGTATTTTGTAAAATAACATTTGAGGAATATCTATGAAATTGAGAGATTTGGACAATTTTTAGCTTTTTATTCAAATAGTCTGTTGAAAGATTGCATTATAGAATTTAAAGGATTATATGAGGTCATAAACAAGAATCCAGTGAACGAGCTGAAGTCACAGGCCTGGGCAGAACTGAACAGGACTATAATAATGCTGGCTGTCTGTCTGTGCAATACTATCCATACGCTGTGTCCTGAACACTGGTTAAAGTATGCCCAAGGCTACGGTTTTATATGTTGGTTTTGTAATTCTTTCTTCAAAGACATTTAATATCGCCGGACCCTAACGGTTTAACCTCAGATCAGTGTTAAAGGTAAAGGAATGCTGATTGATCCTGAATCATTCTGCTGTAGAAAATCAGGTTGCATCATCATTTCCTGTTTCACCCTTCCTGCCTCCCTACACTAGAACATGTTCCAGACTCCATAACTGAGGACAAGCCCTTTTTTCTCTCATAAGTCGCCACCATTTTACCAGAAGATGGCGCCAGATGATGTGGATTGACACAACATGAAGACCCACTCATGTGATCGAATACTGTTTCTTGGGTTGAATGATATTTTATATCTATCGTTATCAAAAGTATAAATATATATACAAAAGCTGTCTCTGGGACTTTTGTACTTATTAGTTCAAAAAAGTATTAATATGTACTTTTAAGGTACCAAAATGGACTCTTTAGGTACAAACGTGACAGCTTTTATACCTTTATTTCTCAGATTATATATTTACACACACACACACACACACACACACACACAGTGGGGAGAAAATGTGTAAAGTTTCGGTTCAGGAGGTTTGTTGAAAGTCTTTGAAATAGTCTCTTATGCTCAACAAGCATGCATTAAAATATATTGTAAAAAACACAAGAATAGATGTAAATAGCCTATATATATATATATATATATATATATATTGCAATTTAAAATTGTTTTTTACTTTCAACATATTTTTTAATGTAATATATTTCTGCGATGGAAAAACTGAATTTTCAGCAACATTACTTCAGTCTTCTTGGTCCTTCAGAAATCATTCTAATGCTGATTTTCACAAGAACCTTTTCTTATTATTTAAGATTATTTATTATTTAAATGTTATTTAAGATTTAATCTACGACGATACGAAATGAGGGTAAAGACATAAAGTGACAGAGCTGAGCATTTTAAAGGAATAGTTCACCCTAAAATGAATATTTGTCATCATTTACGTGAATTTCATCAACGTTTGTAAGCAGGCTGTTTTGGTCATCATTGACTCCATGGTATTTTTTTCTACTGTTGAAGTCAATGGTGACCCAAAACAGCCTGCTGACAAACGTTCTTCAAAACATCTTCCTTTGTCTTCGGCACAATAATGAAATTCTTACAGGTCTGGAACAACTCCAGTGTGAGTAAATACATTTTGGGGTGAACTATACCTTTAACTCATACTAAGAGCAGAGGTGATTTGTGTCTTTGTTGGTGCTGATGGAAAAACTGAGACTTTTGTCTCTAATGGCCTGTTAAGACTATAGGTTATAGGTGACGAGGCTCAACGATTGACAGTCTGACCTCCAGACGCACTTTCATAAACACATGCTCACTTACATCGGCAGGGCAAGACCCGCTCATCCTCCCGCAGCAGCTGGACACATATTTCCTTAAGCATTTGGAAGGCCCAAGGAGCTGTGGCAATGTTCTTAGTATGTCAGGATATATGCATAGATTTTTGCACAAAGGTTGCAAAGGACTGCTCTGGCCAATGTTAGGCTGCTTACTTAGAGCTTTATTTGAAGCATCCGCCCCCGTTTTCAAACCGGATCACAGTGTCTGGTCGGCCTGTCTGTCAAGCTCACACTTTGCATGATGCTGAGTAACTAATTGGACTTCAAATTACCGCTACATCCAGCTGGGTTTACAGCAAAACTCTTTTGAACTGTGTGGGGTAGCAAGGTTAGTGATAGCGTGGTAGTAAAGTTTTGACTCAAGGTTGGGATGAAAATAGATTTCAAAGCGACAGCTGAGATGAAGGCAACCCACACTCACCCTCTGTGTGGAGCTACTGTTCTCATGCTGCTTGTGTGATTAGGGGTTGCCAGATTCAAAACAATAAATCCTCCTCATATAACAACAGTATATCACAGCGTGTCTCCTGTAGTAGCTACTGACGTGAAATCGTTTTCAGCTCTCCCTTTCTCTGTAAGAACAGAAATGATCTCCCAGCTTGTCAAACTAGTGTTCAAAATGCCCTAAACCTCTTTAAAACCAGCTAACATACCAATTTAAACTGCTTTTCCCCCATCTACTGTTTGTCATTCTATAGATAAAACATAATCCAAAATCTCTCTCGCTCTCTCTCTTTTACACACAGCCTTCAAAGCCTGTGGTATTCACAGTCCATCTTCCGAAGGCCGAATTTTATGACAACAGGTGTGCCTGCTATATCCAGAGTTCAGAACAAAGGGACAACGACAGGCAATAGATTGATATACATGGTGTAACAGAGCTGAGCTTAGTTTAGCCGTCAGAGAGGGAGTCAGGTTACACAATGGTTACACAGAGTTAAAACAATGGATTGCCTTTTTCTTTAAGATGTCTCTCTACTCAATATTGATAAAAGCTAGTATTTTCAGAGGTACAGTCCTGAAAAGGCAAGATGCTTTAAACATCTATGTTCATGCTCGGAGCGTTCTTTCTTATGTTCATTTTGTTCCTTTCACAAACACTGATTTACAGCCCTTGCTGCTAAATCAGGTGTCTCAAGGTAGTAATTTTCTCAGTGAGGCCTGCAGGCAAGCGTACGCAGGATATCACCCACACGTTTTATCACCTCATGTGTGAGTTATGGAGAAGTTGGGTTGCTAGCTACTTTAGAATAAACCAGTTATATTAAAAAAGATCCTAAAATAAAAATAAAATAAAAACGCAGGGACTAAATGACATTCTGTTTCCAGTTCTCTACCAGTGTTCGTCTGGTGTGGACGGAATTCTTGAAGAAATGACTCTTACGAGCTGGTTATTTGTAGTGAATTGACAACACGCAGAGCAGTACGGCTTGATTCTCTAATGATTCTTCTAGATTGTGTGTAGTTTCTGTAGCTAGCTGTTTGTTCTCACTGTGTTGGATTCTTTTTAGTGAATCGGACATATACGGGCCAGCAAACGTGAATTTAAACCTGACTGGTCATCTCTGTAAAGATACACATTATGTGCTTTGTCAGAAGTTTTGATGGTTTAGTTTTTGTTTGTAATATATAGGTTTAGGTCAGATATTGTACTTTTGTGCTGCCTCTAAAAAGACAAAAACAAAACTTATTTTTGATGATAATGTAAATCCATTCATGTGTGGAAGTTAGTCTGGCTGACTGAACTGACATCACGGTCAAAAAAGGGGGTAGCAACAAAGTCAGCTGTGGAGGAGTGAATGGAGAGAATGAGAGGAATGGAGGGGCGGGACCAACAAGAATGCCGGGATGAAGTTTTAAAGTGTTGCATTTGTGTTTGTGTGCGATTCAGTGCTTTTCAATCACTCACATCTGCAGCCTTCTTCTCAGATATCTCCAGTTTCTCCTGGGCGTCCTTCAGGGCCTCTGAGTATTTATCCAGCTCATCTTCAGTTCCCTTCAGTTTCTTCTGCATCTGAATCAGCTCGTCCTCATGCTGGGAGAAAGAAAGAAATATGAGGGTGGAGGAGACCGAAAGAGAGGGGGAGAGAGAAATTATCGGTATGAAATCATCCACTATAACACATCTTCACACATACCCTCACGCCCTCATCACTTCTGCTTGAAGCTGGCACAAAGCAACACTTTCCAGTGTCTTTTTGCCCACCTTCGTGAGGTGGTGAGCTCAGATATTCAGCTCACCGCAGCTATATGTCTAAATGTGAGTATAAACACGCTCGCAGGCAACCCAAAGCGTTCACACATCCTCAACTCCCGTCTCCATCTCTTGCTAAGGCTCTGCGTTCTTTCAGTGGCAGATCACAGCCTTGCAACTGCTACTTAGTGCTGGGATCAGTATCTAAGTCTTCAAATACCAAGCCTTGATGGGCACTTGTGGTGTTTCAACAGTTCTAAGCATTGACCAGATTGATCTTTGTCTCATATTTAGATCGGGTTTGGTCCAGAGTGACGAAAAAGTGGGTCTGTGGTGCATTAAGCATTCAAACCACATCTTAAATTGAACATTTGGTCCACAAATGAAAAACACTCTCTCAACATCAGCTCTGAAATGAAGCATCTGTAACTGGTTCGATTAAGTCAATACAAGTCTCAACCTTTGACCTTTCAACCTCCGCCTTACCTGTTTGCTTCTGTCTTCTGCTCCTTTCTTGTCGGTCTCTGCTTGTTCGGCCTGGTCCAGAGCGTTCTCCTTATCCAGCTTGAGCATCAACATCTTCTTCTTGATGGCCTCCATCTTGGTGTCGGCGAGTAGGGCTCACGGTGCGAGAAACAGAAAGTGGCAGTGCAGTAGATGAGGGCTAGGGGTTTAGGAACAGGAGCTGGTCAGGCCAGGAACGTGGACAGATAAAGAGAGAGAGAGGGAATAAAGAGGCGAGAGACCAAACTCAGCCAGGGATAGTGGGAGGGCATTTATATCTGGGGGCATCAGGCCCCGCCCAGTTTCTAGTAACCCCACCCACTTACTCATTATAGCTCACCTAATACAGTCATAAGTCTTGTTTGGGGTCTGATGTGGCGAAGATGGAGTGATGTCATGTTGGTTCTCAGAACCTTATCATTATTATGATAATGAATAAACTATAACTTAAATCCAGACAGCTTTCAATTGCATGTACATCTATTGTTTTCATCCTTCTCTTCTGTTAGATAATTCTATTGCTGAATTGGAAGATATGACACAACAAAGACAAGAATGGACGCCAGCGGACGGAGCAAAGGTTCAGCTAAAATAAGACAAAGCAAGCCTCTGTGTTTGTGACAGGCACAGGTGTGTGTGTGTGTGTGTGTGTGTTACATTCTCGCATCCCCAGCTGCACTGTTCCCTTTGTGGCTCGTCAGTCGCCACAATGATAATTTTTTTCTAATGTGAGACACCGTTCTATCATTAACTTGCGTGACCACGTATAACAAGGCTTTGGGGAAGCACACTTGATGTGGTAAGATAGCCTCTGGAATGCAACGATCCAAACACACTGCCATCTAGATGATTTATCTCTCTATATCTATATTTAATCATAGAGCAAATGGCTTATTTTATTAGTCAGACGTATACGATAGTAAAGTATAATTTTAAATGTTATTTAGATCATTTCTCATCTTACACATTTTAGAATTAGTGCTATTTCAGAGCCATTACAGCTATGAGCTAAAGTAACATGGAAATATTTGTACATGTTATTATTAAAAAAGCTCTACTAAAACTGCATTTAAGAAGAACCTTAGTATTAAAACCCTTTTGACCAGCGGCGTGGAAAGATATTTTCCTCACAGACATTCATCCTTCTGCATTCTTTACTATGTTTAGAAATACTGATTAGTGATATAAATACAAATGTAAGATTTTAAGGTGAAAAAAAAAAACATTTGTTAAGCTTGCGTTTGGAAATTAGCCTTAATTTCAAAATGATAAATTCTGTCTAAATGTTAGACTGTAGTGTACAGTAGGTTGTGTTCTCCTCTAGCACAGATTCCCACATCTGCCCTCTAAAAAAAGGTCATATATAGCACCAAATGTGGTTCTTTGGCTCATTGAGCACTTTTAGTGCTTTTTAGCAGCGATTATTAAAGCTGCTATGTAGATGCCACTTTATTGCAGTGTTTCTTTGGTTTGTTATTACCAGGGAACCTCATTTGGTACGATGTAGCACATAATCTTAAAAATAAGTGTTACATGTACCATATGATAACTAACCAGTTCTTACCAAATTACATCTTCAACGCATTCTTTACTAATGTTATATCAATTTGAATATGAAAGCACATTTGTCTAATAGTGATTAGTCATCGATGTGTCTTTAACTGTGAGCTCTGCTGATGTAAAGGGACAATGATGGTGTCAGGTTCTGGGCTATTTTCAATCGAGGCGAGGTGTAAGGTTGCAACTCATTGTTTAAGAACAGATCAAACACATTTAGTTTTGTTGCATGTAGATTTACTTTGTGTATTCAGAAAGCTATATTTGGTAGTCAATGCTTTATTATAAATCTATGATAATGCTCTGGTAAAGGCAGTTCACTGCAAGGTCAGGGAAGACTAGTTAATACAGAGCTAGTTAGTGTTTCAGGCGCTCTGATTTGTTCAATAGTTTTACTCATTCTTTTAGTTTAGGACCGTGAAGTGATGGATGTGTGTGTGTGTGTGTGTGAATGCCAGCTATGCTGCCTGTGCCACCAAGCTAATAATACTTGTCTCTTGGCTGACATTGTTTTGTGGATTAGCTGCTAGCCAGAAACAAAGATCTGGACTGGATGTGGATATGTAAATGCATGTGTTTTGTTATTAAAATAAAGATATTAAACAAAGTCATTAAAAACATAAAACACTCTCTCATTGCAAATCATAATTTATAAATGTTCAGATTTATTTGATCTCAGTTGCTTATGCCCCATTGCTGGTTAGTTTTTAGGGTGGACCTTCAGGACTAGTTTTTCTAAAAACAAATCTATAAACCAGATCCTAAAGTACATATTAATTTACCACCAATAATCACAACTTAAAATAGTTTTCTCATGAGACCAGACTCTAGTGAGAATGACTTTTGAGGACCTTGGTGCTCAAGGGATAATGCACCCTGAAAATGAAAATTCTGTCATAATTTAGTCGCTCTCAAGCTTTAGGAAACCAAAAAACAGTTTCTGGGACTGATATAGTATTTCATTTTCATTTTTGTGAGCCTGGTTTCTTCCAAGGTATTTGTTTTTCACAGATGGGGTTTTGGTTCCTTGCTTAGTTGGGGACACTTAATTCCTAGCGTTTATCATCGATTTGATTACAGAGATCCTATTTAAAATAAGCTGATCTAGATCTCCATTCAATAAGGAAATGCCTTTAGTTTTTAATCTTGTGGTTATACATCACTGACACTCTTTTCCCCAATCTGACACTGTCTTGTTAAAAGCGTTATATAAATAAAGGTGACTTAACTTGATTTTGGAAGTTGAATTGTTTTATCGGACAGTTGGCCTGTGTCATCTTGTGTCATGAATTACTTGCGCTCAAATTGCTCTGTTAAATGCAAAATTAGACCTTTTCAAGAATGTTTGCAACCAAACAGTCTCTGGGACTGATATAGAATGAAAAAATACTATGGAAATCAATGGCTACCAGGAATTATTTGGTTAAAGATATCTTAATTTTTGTTTTATAGCGATTTGGAACAACATGAGTTTGAGTAAACGATGAGTTTTCATCTTTGTCCACAAAAACATGGCTTATCTATTTACTAATCTTACTCAAATGATCTAAAAAGCTTAAATCAAGAAGATACTTACTAAATGGCTTTGTTTGCAGGTGACAAATATGTTTTACTTACTCCACTGGCAGATAATTTTACTTGTTTTGAGCAAAATGCACTAGAAATAAAACTACGAACAGTAAGATAAGCCATTTTTTTTGCAGTGTGTGAAACGTTGCTGATTTCATCAAACTTTTGACTTTGATTTACACACACACACGTTTATTCATGTGAATAAACGTGTGTGTGTGTGTGTGAATAAACCAGAATAAACCAGTCCAGCTGATGTTGTATATCAACTGTTTTAATTCTTCAGCAGTTTTTATAAATCCACCTCAGTATATCTGAACCACTGTATGAACACTTCAACAATGTTCCTGTCTTTTATCTTCCTTACAAACATTTTGATGTGTGACTTCTATAAATCCTATGTCTCTTACAGTTACTTCAAAACATGAAGAACATCATCCTACAATCATTTCTAAGAGAATGCTTCCTGAAATGTCGAACTGACTAAAATAAAAGCATAATATTCAGAAATATTCAGCCGAGCAAATTTTGGCACACAGTCAAGTAATTGCAAGAAAACTGAAACGTAAGCAAAACTGTAGTAAGACACATCAAATGTTGTCACCATTACTGGCAGATTTTGGCGATCTGGTCTATTTTAGTCAATAAATCTTATATTTACAAAAAATTCCCCGTTAACACACACTGTGGGCTGAGGAACCATTAATAATATCATAATACTCAATCATAACAACCTTCCTGGAGTTCTTTTTTGCTATAGGTGTAAATATATTTATATATATTGCTATAAACTGCAATATAAAAAAATCCTCTGAAAATAGTTTCTTCTGGTATACAGCCAGTAGTTTTGGTCCCACGTTGGTATATTTCAAGTTATGGCTTCTTTCTAACTGCTAAGACAATTTACCTTTCCATTTAAAATAAAAGAAAATAAATACATTTAAAATAAAGAGCAAGAAAGAACCTTTTTTACAAAGACCTCTCACAGACAATCTCCACTTAACAAAACAGAAGCTCTATTCTGCTTTTGCGTGCTCCAGCATGTGTAGAATTGGTACAAAGCATTGTGATGAATTTTTCACGTACAGTACATCAATTTTAATGGTTTCTGCTGGTACCCTTGAGTTGGATCGATCTTAAGATTCTTAAAGAATGTTTCTTCTTAAAGAATCCCAAGTTTCATGTTTCAAGTCCCACTGTTTGCCTGACTCCCTCTCCATCACGATGCTTTGGCATATCCTCATTGGTCCATGGATGTCAAAAGCCATATGATTGGATTCCGAGGAGAAGACATGTTGAATATTAACATGTCATAAACGGCCACACAGAAGCTGTAAGCGATATTACTGGATACAACTAAATACTGTTTGTATATAATGAAATGAATATTCATGGAGTCTATAGTCTGTTCCGTCAGACAACAGGCCAGTCTTGGGTCGAGAATTGAAAAAAACATTAGCAGTGTGAGGCCTCGCGGTCCCGGTGGTCTGTAGCAGATTCACTCTCTTCGGGAATGTCCTGCAGATCTGTGGAACATGAAGAGAAGAAAACAATTAAGTCAAAGAATTAGGAAAATTATACCAAATAATTGGGATGAAATAAATCTGCTTCTAGAATTGATAAGCCAAATGCAATTGGCTTTTATTTAGCCTAGTTAACCCCCAAACTCTGGACAGTCTACCTAACACTGTTCGGGAGGCGGACACACTTCGTCAGTTTAAATCTATGAAGTTCTGGTTCCTTGCTAAGTTGGGGGACACTTAATTTCTAGCGATTATCGTCGATTTGATTACAAAGATTGAAATCATGTCAGAACCTCAGTGAAACCACCTAAAACACAAAGATATTTACATACATATTAATAAAAATAATCATATAAATAAAAAAAATACATACACTAGTCCATATAAGCCTGGAAATTAGGGTGTCCTTGTAATATTTATAATAGACTATAGTAAATGTGCATATAACTGGTACAACTTCAAAACTAATTTATAATAATAATGGTAATGCAATCGATCATTTCACCTAATCCTGTGTTATGGATCATAGTTTGCATTGGTATATATTTTTCAGATGGCGAAGCATCATTACATCAGTCTTCAGTGACATATGATCCTTCAGAAATCCTTCTAATATACACAATAAGAAACATGTACTATTATTATCATTAACAATGTTGTGCTGTTCAACTTTTTTTTTTTTTTTTAATTCATGAATAGAATATATTTAAGATTTACTGATGAATAGACAGTTCACAATTTGAAATATAAATACACACAAGTATTTACTGTCACTTAATGATCAAATTATAGAATTAAGAAAAATGTGAAGAAATAAGAGCTAAAACAGAAAGAGGAACATTATGAAATTAAAACTTAAACTACCGTTCAAAGGTTTAGTGTTAGTAATATAAAAAATGAAAATAAAAACAGCAAAAAACAATACTGTACAATATTTTCTAACCTAGTGAAAAATAAATATACTTAATGTATTTGTAATTACATTTATTTCATGCTCAGTAAATGTACTTAATAAAATGCCATGCAGTTGCACTTGTAGTGTACTAACCTGGTATACTTAAAGTAGTGCTGAAGTCCAATTAAACACATGTTTAGTAGATCTGATTGTGAATACAGTGCGAGTATACTTCAGGTGCACTTTAAATATTCAGCACATAAAGGGCAATATTACACAATCCTCATTAAAAGTGACAGAAACATGCATTCTATAGGCTTATTAGTAAGAAATATGCTTTGTGCACAAGTAATGCTCCAAAGAAAGTTTACTTCAGTATGTCTTGAGTTATCTGTCAGTAAATATGTTAATAGATTTAGAATATACATATTTTAAATATATTACTTTTACTAGGGTACTTAAATACATTTTAGAAATTATTTATATATTAAGACGTATTATAAACCAATTTGCTGCTCAAGAAACATTTCTTGTCATTAATGCTGAAAACAGAAACTGATAAGTGATAATTATCAAAACAGAATTTATTTTTGAAATCAAAATCGTAATGTAACGTAACGGTCTTTACGAACATAATTTAGTGCATCCTTGACGAGTAAAAGGTTCAATTATTTTACAAAATAAAATGATACTGTTTGAGAAAGCCTTTCACATGCTGTGTGAGATTGAAATGATATCTCACAGGACTTTAAAAGTGTGTGTTCGCTGTGAATGACACACTTACGCTTTGAGTGCGTTTACTGAGACGCTCAACCCACAATTTATTGCTATTACCCACCTATAACACACAAGCCTACAAATAACAGACTAAATTGAAAGAACTCTACATTTATGTGTAGGGAGGTTCTCCTGTCTGACAGAGTTTAGTGTGTGTTCAACAGTTTGTGTGTGTGTGTGTGTGTGTGGAAGGTTTACTGTAATAAATTCGATGTGTGTGTGTGTGTTGTGCACACTGGTTGCATAATCGCGTGTAGGCCGCTGTTAGTGTTACAAAGGGCCAAAGTTAACAGCGTTCTAGGTGAAGCACACGCAGACTGTCTGATAAATATGTAATCGTTTCATATAAAAAAAAAGGAACAAACACAGAGCAACAAATTCCCTGGCAAACCGTTTCCCACGTTGTGCTAATCTCTTCCCCTTCATATAATAATTTCAGTTTACTGATTTAGTTGGTATGTAGCCATTCATTAATATTTATTATTATATTTACAGTACATTATTATATTAATCCATACATATTATTTGAATTATATATATTGTGTAAGTGCTGTCAATCCATCTTCATTAATCCCATTCAAAATAAAAGTTTTTGTTTAAATAATATTTATTTATATTGTGTTTATTTAGTATGAATATATAAATATATACATGTAAATAATAGTTGTGATTTTTATATATATATTTAAATATATATATATATATATATAGGATGGCATAAAACTATATATATTATAGGTTAATATATTATTTGTATATAATTTGCTTATGAAAACATACATCCATAATTATCTGAATATATGCATTTATATTTGATCATTTTATATTATATCCATTATAAGTTTAAATCTTTATGTATATACATCTAGTCATATTATTATGCAATATTTAAGATTATTTACTTATTAACACATACATATATAATATTTATATCTGTATATATGCATTTATTTTTTTATACATTATTATTTTATATTACGTCAATTATAAATGTATTATATGTGTATATTTATATATATATATATATATATATATATATATATTTTTTTTTTTTATGCATTATATTTACATCTGTGTATATGTATTCATTCTACAGACCTCTGGGACTCTCTGAACGGGCAGACACCCTCGAATCCACCTCGTCATCATCATCATCATCAGATATCACATCCTCTTCCACATCACTGCATTCCTGCAGGCCGTCTGATTGGTCCATTGATTCCTGGCTAGCCAATGGCGTGTCAGTATTAGGGTCGGTATCGCTCTCTCTGCGATTGGATGGTGCCTTGAAAAGAGGAAATGAGGAAAAATTGTTATATGTTTTCTATCAGTATAAATCTTTGTCTGTCTAAGTGATTCTACATCTGCCACAAGTAAATATACTGTCACAATATGCTCTTTGTTTGATCCATGGGTCTTTGTATTTAGCACATGTAAACATTCTCACACACTCACAAACATTTTCTGCTTAAAAAAAAAATTCAAACAACATTTTGTTGACATGACTAAAAACGTCCTAAGTACTGTAAAATGAAGTCACCTGTGAGCCTGCTCTTCCAGCTCCATCCCCTAGAATGGCGCTGTTGGTCTTCAGATCCCTGAGCTGTTTCTCCAGCTGGGCTCTGGCTCTCTCGCTGTCCCTGAGTTTGCCCTCGGATCCTCGGAGGCGTCCCAGCTCCTCCTGAAGTAGACTGTGCTGCCGTTGAAGCAGAGCCAGGTCTCCCAGAGAGCCAACGTCACTCGCTCCATCCCGGGACAGGGAGCGCACCGTACGAGCCCCGGCGCTGACCGGCGAGACGGAGCTCTCTCGTAGGCAGAGCTCTAGGATGGAGTCCTGTCGTATCACCACACCCTCGGAGAGCAGGAGAAAATTCATTTTGAATCCCGTTTGCACAGAAGAATATCTGAATAATGTGTTAATGTGCAACGAAGATACCTGCAGAGCGTGCAACTGAATACTGAGATTCACCAGCCTCTGTGACACCTCCTAAAACACAAAGATATTCAGATACATATAAAATAAATAAATAAATAAAATATATATATATATATATATATACACATATAGTATTTACTTATGAATACACATATAATATTTAACTGTATATATGCATTTATATATCCTTTTATATTATATCAATTATTAATATATTATACATTTTTATGTAAGTACATATATTCATATATATTTACTTATGAATACATACATGTATATCTGTATATATGCATTTTTTGTTATACATTATCATTTTATATTCTATAATATATATTATAATTCAGGTTTAAGATACTTATTAAATATATATATATTATATAAATATAAAAACACATACACTGGTCCAAATAATCCAAACAAGAGTGTCTTTATAGGAGGCTATAGTGAAGGGCAATATATTTTGCATATAACTGGTAAAATGTAAAAACTAATTCATAATGATAGTGGAATTGCAGTCGGTCATTTCACCTAAACCTGTGTTATGGATCATGGTATTCATTGGTTTATAATTTAAAGTAACTGTATTTTAAGATACGATTTTTTTCTGAGATAGCAAAGCATCATTACTCCAGTCTTCAGTGTCACATGATCCTTTAGAAATCATTCTAATATAATGTGGAAAACAGTTGTGCTGTATAATATTTGTAAAATAGAATATTCATAAATAGAAAGGATTCAGGATTTACTGATGAATAGAGAGTTTAAAATGTGAAATAAAAAGCTTTTGTAACACACCCATACCGTCACTTTAAACACAGTTTTGAATGAAAGTATTTGATTATGATCATAAAGTTACTAAACTCAAACTTTTGAACTGTCAGTAAATTAAAAGCAAGCGAACATATTCTTAATGCATATTCAAAGTTTTTAAGTCGCAAGCTATTGTGTGTAAATGTGCTTTGTTTTCATTAATTTGCAGGTCACGCCAGTTTAAAGAAATCTAATGCAAACTGTAAACAGTCAGTTATCATCAGCCCATATGCACGCACTTCCCTGTACAGCACGCATTAAAGAAATAGTTCCACTCACCCCCAAGCCGTCCTACGTGTGTACGACTTACTTACGAGTTTTTGACAAATGTATCCAGGCTCTTCCAAGCTTGGTAATGCTGGTGGATAGTGGCCATGATTTTGAAGCTCTCTGAATCGGATTCATCCACAAGTACTGACTTCTAGTTATTTTCTGCAAGAGTGCAGAGCTCCTGCGTCTTGGCTTTGTTGGCTTCAGAATAATGGCCACTGTCCACCAGCATTACCAACGTAAGTCATATACATGTCTTGGGGGTGCCTAGTTTATGGTGTGGTTTTCATTTTTGAGTCAACTTTTTCTTTAAGCCTAAACGTCAGTACCTCACTTGGTGTCTTGTCCTCCATTTGATTCCCGTTACCGTCCTGTAGAGAAGAGGGAAGTGTTTGCATTATTCACACAATCAAAATCCTGAACCAGCAAATGAACTCAAAAATCTTTCATTCGTCAGCACACGCTGAAAAGCACTGTCTCGCTACGTGTCAATGAGAAGGGAGATGAAGAGCAGCTTTCAAGCACCAGTGGTGAGTCGTGATGGAGAGTTTTTGGTAGATTCAGGTTGCTATGGAAACCTGCGAGTTTCAGATGGGCTCGGCAAAATGACTAATTTTTTTTTTCAGCATTACATAAAAACAATAGCATTGAACCATCTTACTATGTGCATAATTATACCATTTTATGACGCAGGCGATGCTGGATGTCAAAGACGTGTGATAAGCAGCTCACTAACGTAGATATAGAAGCATATTTCCATACAAATCAATGTACCTGAGCAGCTTGGTTCTCCTGAGAGCCATTGACTAATACCTCTTGTCCATCTAGAAGAACAGAGGAAGCTCAACGGTCAGATGAAAAGGTATATTTAGCCAATCAGACAGACTGAAAGCACATTGATGTATATAGTGCGTGTTGAGTATTTGACACCTACTGATTACTAGCGCTCCAGTGTGGATGTGATGGCCGTTAGAGCTGCAGGGCAGAGGAACCTCAAAATTGGATCCTAATAACAGCTCTGTCAATCTGTCCACTGCAGAGAGCGAGAAAAAGTATATCATGACATTTTACAAGATATTACTGGAGATCTGAGCACGAGCTCAGAAGACTTGGCTATAATGGCGTGTGAACTTTATGAAATATATATTTTTTAGTTGAAACACAAAGAGACTTTATTTATTTTAAATACATTTTAAGATATTTAAAGATATGTTATCTACACAAACTAAAAACAAACTTTCCACAATAGGAGAAAAAATTATATTCAACTATTTTTGGTTTAAATAAAAAGAGACATAGACCTACTGGCAGCAAGTCTGAATTTTATTCTATTTTAATAAATATTGTTTTGTTATTATTTCATTTATGTTTTTTAAATAATTGTTAAGATATTTACAGTTTTTTAACCTAAAAACAAACAGACTTTATTGAGATTATGGGTTAATATTTGATATATTTAAAACATTTTTCAGACATCTACACAAACTTAAAAGAAAATGGTCTTTTAAATAATATATCTATTATTTATTATTAAGTTTAAACATTTTTCAGACAATAATTTATATTTATTTATATATTTAAATATACCTTTATTCTCTAGAACGAAACATATATATATCCAAAAAAATACTCTCTGAAACATATTTGAACATGCTTCTGAATGTAATCTGTCATTTATTTCTTCAAATGCCGTGTCGATTTATTAACTGCTAAGATGCTGAATCTTTAAAGCTTTTATTTGGATATTTGAACATGTTTATACTAATTATAAAACCAGAAGGTTTTATGGTAGTGAACAAACCCCCATAAATGACTCTAACCCTGTTTTCTGTGGCCATGCACTGCTTACTCATAATGTGAAAACTTTAACCTATTAACATGGGCGGTGAAATAAACACGCCCTCATACCGGTGTAACGCCCAGCTTCGGCCCTGTCTGTCTTACCCTCAGTGATGGCCTGTGTGAGCAGCTGTTCCCCGCGAGGCGCCTGCGGAGACTCGGCTCTGAACAGGTTTCTGGAACAGGACGGCAGCATGACCTCATAACCTCCCATGACCTCCGCCAGGTCCGAGAACAGAGTGACCCGCTCCTGAAGCAGCTCTAACACCTCCCTGTCCTTCTGCTGGATATCAGCTGAAACACAGAGAAGGAGGAACAAAGCGCTTGTTTGAA
This sequence comes from Enteromius treurensis, assembly GCA_032275025.1. Classification (NCBI taxonomy): domain Eukaryota; kingdom Metazoa; phylum Chordata; class Actinopteri; order Cypriniformes; family Cyprinidae; genus Enteromius; species Enteromius treurensis. Next base: position 15,158,792 of record JAUCMU010000039.1, on the reverse strand, counting down.
TAAAACACCAACGTCAGCTTCTTCACACTCAAGATCCTGGCTTTGTTCCTCCTTCAAGTTCTTTGTAAAGATGTCAAAACACATAAAAATCTGTATATATGTCACGACAGCTTGTTTTTCACGAGCAAGCTCTATCTAGTCTCGGGATAGGTAACCCACTGATCTGACCGATGAGCGAAAGAGCTCTTTTTAAACTGCTTCTTTCAGTCCTTCAATGGTTAACCCACTGTAGTGATTCGTTATTAAAAAAACTAAAAACCTGAGTCTGAATGAAACGTGTTTTTCCCAGTGTCGAGACGTGACTGTGTGTGTGTTAGCATTTAAAGCAAACCTTTGAGTCTTCGCAGAAGTGCCTTGTCCTCTGTTTCTATAAGAGGGAATTCTTCTCTTGACGGACAGCTGTGTGACAAAACAACGAAGGTAAATGAGAACCACCATTAACACTGCAGTCTTTCTCTTCTGGGAAAATGTACCAAAAATACTGCAAAGAGCCTATAAATACTGAAAACGTCGTACTAATTCCTGTACTCTCTTCACTAATGTATTTGTTTCTGAAGGAAGTGGTTGGGATCTATTCATTTTGAAAGTGTCACTGTATACCAGGGGGTTTTAAAACCGCAGTCCGGGGACTCCCGAGGGGGGGGGGGGCAAGATTTTAGAAAAATAAATGCTGACTGAAAACCAGATAAATAAAATTACATAAATATTAATAATTGCGAATTGTATTTATTCATAACTAATAATAATAATATGTTAAAAGAATTGTATAAATAATAATAGTACAGTTTTATTTTATTATTTTGTACCTGTAGATGGTTTGCTGTATGAGCCGTATCCAGGTCTTTCTGTCATCTTTAGATGAAGCGTACAGCTCGTACATCTCAGGTGGGCTGGACTCGCTGCTGATCAGGAACAAGCCTCGCTCCTGATTGGCTATGTCTCGGACCAAGAGACTCTGCAGCGAGACCACAGCGGATTTATCCTGCAGAGAGAATGAGAAGAAACGAGGTACAGATTCTCTCCTCCCCTTAATTGAAGGTATCACAGGACGAGTTACATGCATAAGTTAAATACTTCATTGCAAAGTAACTTACCAAACTGGCAAAGATGAACCGTTGATCTTTCTCTTGCAAGAATACTAGAATATCAGTCATCAGCATAACCTGAACATCTAGAACATGAAGAAAACGGGACATTTTTCATTCAAACACAAACAGCACATTACATGTCAGTTTATACGATAGCATGTGTGTCTCACACACACAGACACACTTCCTCATGAACAGCCACAGTCTTCACTACCTTTGAGGCGAGAGCTGGGTGTTTTCCAGAGCAGCGTGCCTTCGTGTATCAGCTGCCGGCGGAGCAGCTCGGCCGGTCTGAACAGGGCCCCGGAGCGGAGTTTGGCCTCGGCCCGCGGGTCGACCCTGGACCGGATCTCCTGCAGCCGCTGTGTTCTTTCAAGCTCCAACACCTGCTGGTCCACCGAACACAGCAGCTCCCGTATACAAGACAGCGCCTGGGACAGACCTGCAGCTTCCTCTGGATTGTCTGCAGTGGTACATACAATAGTCAGTCTAAAGACAGACAGACAGATAGATAGAAATAGTAAGAGAGATTGGCAACATTAATAGGCTTGTGTCTCACCTTTGGTGTTGTCATAGATACGTTGTAACAGGACGGGGTATTTCGTGATGCGTTGAGTGACCAATAGGATGCACTCCTGGAAGCCATGACGACGCAGTAGAGGACCCCGACTCACCCTCTGAGAGGGAAAAAGAAAGGACTGTTAACGATGTCTGCCACATTTCTGCACACACAGACTAAAGAAATAATTGTACAAAATAATTGGTAACACTTTATTTTATGTGTGTCCTTGTTACGTGTACTATTATAATAACAATAAATGATGCATAATTACATCCAAGTAAACCAAACCCTAACCATATAGTAAGTACATGTAGTTAATTAATATTACTCCGTACTTAAATGTATAATTACATTGTAACGAGGACATCTTCAAAAATAGGGTAAAACTTTTAAAAAGTGAACATAAATTTTTTTATACTGTACATTCTAATGTTGTACCGCCTAAATTCACTTGTAGTTTTTAAAACAAATATACATTATTTTACAATGAGACAGTATATATAATATAGTACACATTTTCATTTTAGCCAGTATTTTCTGTTTTAAGATATTTTGATCTTGCCATGAAAACAGCCTTTGATGCTGATATGGCAAAAAGAAACAAGTGAATACACAGTATAAACCATAACAAATGATTAAATACTAATAAAATGAATAATACAATTATTTAATAGTATCAGAAATTGTCTGACACATTTAGTAATACATAATAAATATATAAATAATATAGCAATATACGTCTGTCATTTAGTTTTTTTGCCATTAAAAATAGCCTTTTATGCTAAAATCATTTACCAATATCAGAGAGAAGATACTCATATCAGGCATTATCAATAATTGTTATCATGAAAGCCCCGCACTACGCTTTTAACAGTTAAAACAATGCCTAACATGATACCTGGAAATCTGATGAGTCACACTATGAGAGTTTGCAGGCATTTAAAGCATTAATGCACCCGCCCACCATCATTCATCACTCAGTGCCACTCTGTCCTCCCACTAGTAACACACGAGACAACACCTGACCCGGTTATGCAAACACCCTCGTCGGCCTCTCTTGTTCTTACCCGTATAAAGAGCTGCAGTCTCTTGTCTCTGGCCAGCAGCTCTTTGTAGAGTTTGACGGCCTTCATATGTCGACTGCAGAACTCAGAATACGCCTTCAGCATCTCGTCAGCGCACTGACCTGAGAACTGACGCACACACAAAAGACAGTGCACTGTGAACATTTTGCTCCTTGAAACCTGAAAGCTTTCAGCCTCCCACTCCCGTACACTCAGAAAGAATGACGTTTCAATTTCCATTTGTCACTTTTCACTGCCTCTACATCATGACACCACGCTTTTCTCATTTAAAACCAAGCGTCTGAAATTAAATAAGCTTCACATTTAAAACATGTGAAGTTTCATGACCAACTGTTTGTTTTTTAGCATTAATGCATTTAATTGACGGCTCTAATTTATATGACACATTTGAAACAGGCAATTAAAACACATTCATCCAAAATCCCTTAAGGCAGGCCAAATGTATCCAAATGCATTAATTCCCTGTTCCGCCCACCTAAACTAACAATCGCAATCCTACCTGTTGTAATAGCAAATCGCTGATCTGCGTGATGGTGAAATTATTTGTGGTGTCAGGTTGCAGGCTTAGAGTGCGCCGTGCGAGGAGCTGCGTGAGGAAGTGTGTGTGAAGCGTTAACAGGCGCTCCAGGCAGGGGAACAGCGCATGCACGACCCCCGGCTCCAGCTGCACCTCCTCCAGCATTCCCCGTCTGAACACACCCTCCATGATCCGCAGCGTCCGAACGTGATGGATCTCCGTCTGGATCAGCTCTGAAACAACATCGGAGAGGTTCCTTTCCCTTATAAACATTATCACTAGTCCACACCCCCCAAAAACACCTTGTATAAACACGCCTCCACTTTTCTCCGTCACAGAGTGGGTTTATTTTCAAATGTTTCCACAAAGAAAGAAGGCGGAGCTA
>JAUCMU010000039.1:15101336-15148836 GCA_032275025.1 Enteromius treurensis | reverse complement strand
ACACCACGTGTACAAAGACAGAACTAAGTCATGATCATCAGTAATTATGTCTCACTGCATCAACAAATGCCTGCTTTGTAAAGCTGTGCACAAATCGACCCGTTTCAGTAGGCGGGGCTTAGAGGAGAAACAATAATGTTTTGTTTTTTTTTACCTTAAACCACATTGCATTAGCAACATCATATGACTTCTTTAAACTGCATTTCAAAAATCTCTTTTTAGTTCAGTTAGCTGAAACCAGCCCAATCCAATAAAACTAGGGTTTAACAGATCTGTTGCAGGACAGTAGATGGGATTTTGCGGGACATGTATGAGGCAGATGTATGCACACTCTGGATATTTATCATGAAAATAATGCTACAGAAACCATGTCATGCCAACGAAGAAAGTTACGTCTGAATGCATCAATCGTGTTCCTCCGTGTTCGGTGGTGCTAGATCACTCGATGAAGGCCATGCATCCTTCTGGCCACCCACACAGTCGTCATCGGTGGAAAAAACCCCTCTCTCAGTTGGTTACTTTAGGATTTTTACATGTCAGTCACAGCTTTAATTGTATTTCTTATCTTGGTATTGAAATTTCTGGGATGAAAAAAGATTATAATGCGGGGCACAGCTTATGTCTTGCGGGACATGGGACAAAGCTCCCGATTTTGAGACTATCCCACAAAATGCAGGATGGGTGGTTATCCTAAATAAAACATGCTTAAATAAAGGCCTTCATGTGGCGAAGTAAACACGGAGGCCACTAAAGTAAGTTAAGTAAATTAACTTAATTTTTTTTAAATTAATTCTGTAACAACCCAGTGAGTTTACCTCATATAGAGAGGTATTTTTAACACACTGCGAAACACCATCTCTGGTCTCTGCACTGAACTTTATTAAGTGATCTAAGAAATATTGGTATGTACAATAATCCGGACAGTGTGAAATCATACGTGTGATGTAAAAGCTGTATGAATATCATTTTGGCTGTTCAGACTGTGGCATCATTGCAAAGCACCTGACCTGAATCAGACATAGTACCACATATGGAAGTGGCCAAGATCAGAATCGAAGGCAGCAGGCAAATGTACCTCTAATCCGTGATCGGTTTTTGTCATGACTGTGTGAGCAGCACAGAATCGTGCAATCTGATCTGTCTAATTTCGACTTGTGTCACTTCCATATGTGGTACTAAATCCGATACAGGTCAGCTGTTTTACAATGTGACCGCAGTCTGAACAGTCACGTCAGAATTCATGCGAATTTTACGTCACAAGATAATTCCTAATTGACACTTTAAGGATTTTGCATAGCCAAAGTTATCAAGGTAGTTGCGAAAGACCATCAGTGACAACCCTGCTGTCTTTTGTCACATCCTTCTCTTTATTTTTCATACTGCCTGCACATATGGCTGGCTTCTGCTGCAGGACACACTAAAAATAAATGCATAATTGCTTTATATCTTCTGTGTTTACTTCTGTATGACAGCGTGCACAGTTTTCCTGCAGAATTGGGCTGCTTGTTGCCGTGGGTTGCTAACATAGCCAAAAAGACCAGATTTCAATTGGTTTGAGCTGTCCACACGGTCATGAGACTTGTCACAAAATTTTAATTTTGGCCACATCTTCTTGCAGTTTGAACGCAGCTTACGAAACAAATGAAAAAAATCAGATGAGGGGAAAAAAAAACTAGAATATCCTATAGACTCAGCAATCAGCTTTGTAGACTACCAGGCCTTTCAACACCCCAGCAACCGAATAAGAACATGCAAAAATCATTCAGGGCACCCTAGCAAGTACATAGCAACATGCTAAAACTGCCCAGAACACTACGGCAAAAGCATAGCAACATCCACAACATCCCATCATCACTGATGAACAAACACTAGCTTGTTTGGAAGAGTTCTTTTTTAGTGTATTAGTCAATGACTACATTCACAACAACAACTAAACTCCCACAGCATTGCATTGAAAGGATAACAAAAACCATAATATCACTGAGACCTGAGGACTGACTACTTGTGGTTATGTTTACATGACAACGGTTGTATTTAAAAGCTAGCGTTTTTCCCTTTTTTTCTGCATACAGATGACAACATTGTCAAGACCATTTCTATTGTATTATGCATGCAAGAGCAGTAGTTGGCAACGTCACTTTATAAAGAAACACTACATGCACACATACACATTATTACCCATTTTATTTATTTGTTTATGGGCATTTTTGTTTTTTTTTGGATAGGACAGTTGAGTAGTGACAGGAAGTGAAGTGGGAGAGAAAGGGGGCGGAATCAGGAAAGGTCCATGATCCAGGAATCAAACTCAGGCGCTATGCGTCAGCGCACGGCCCACAAGGCTATACTGGCATCTACCCAAATCTTTTCAAAAGCTTGTGTTCTCAGACCCCAAAAACACAATTTTCATGTGAACGAACAGTCAAAAATATATAAAACATTTTCCATATTTGGTTGAAACTGGCGCTGTGTAAATGCCCCCTACACCATACCTGTCAACTCTTCCGTTTATACAAGGATTCTCTCGTATTTTAACATACAATGTATTGCAAAACTCCTGTAATCACATCAGTATATTCCAAGGTTGTCCGGTTGCCAGATCTCGTATGAAACGCATCCTTCTCACACAATCAACACATACACATTTCAACCCATTTGTCCTCTATGGTTAGCTCTGGGGGTCGGGTGATAAGATAAACCATCAATGATGCAAATTTTGACTAAATTTTGGCGTATATTTTAAATATATCCTTTGTTGAGTGTTTGATGCCCTATCTTTTGTGTGTGTGTGTGTTCGCCTGTGACAGAAGAACACTTAGGTGGTGCTTCGGTAAAAAAGAAACAAACACATAAATTGAAACTTCAAAAGGCTATGGTTTAAGTGATTAAATATGAGTGCAACAAGTTTCAAAGTCAGGTGATGCGCTGCTTTGTTTACTGCGGTTACCAGGGAAACGGGGTACATTCTATGCAAAGAAAGACTCTGGATTTTGAGTGTGATGATGTGTGTGTGTGTGTGTGTGTGACTCACTCGGGCAGCTGAGGGCCTCCTTAGCGGTGATGCTCTTGTTGCAGGCCGAGCAGAGCGTGGTTCCAGACACGGTGAGAGAGTTGAAGAGGTGGCCATTACTGTAGCGTGCCTCTCGCTCTCTGGCTTCTCTCTCCCGCTCCCTCATGCGCTCCTTCTCTTTATTCTAATGGGAACACAAAAACTCAGAATAAATCATGACTGGCATCACTTTATATGTTTATATTTAAAACGTCCCCAACAGAGGAAAATAAGCATAGTATCATTGTACGAAAAAAACAACAACAAACAAACGTTGAGCTGGTCAAAGAACAATCGACGCTCTCACAAACAGACAACGATGACACTATTGCAGCTCAGTTTCTATTGTGTAACCAATTCATCTACCGAACTGGTACAGTTCAGGGAAACAACCAACTCAAAAGAGAACTTGCGACAACTTTTCGGAAGAACGAATTACTTCCAACAATGCCCATATTGAATGTCTAGAAGGCCTGTATTCAATGGTAAGAGATTTCATCATGAAAACAGCACATTCACGTCTGGGCTTTCTTGGGAAAACTAATCTTTGCTTATCAGCATTTAACTGAACCCTATCAGCCACTATAAAAGTCACTCACGTGGTTAAAGCAAACAATGGCTCTCGTTTCTGAGATTTACTTCATCTATTTGTGTGTCTCAGTTTGATAGGTGTGTTTCTCTCTTTCACCCTCTGAATGTTTGCTAACAGGTCAATTCATGTGCGTTGGCAATTAGTGGAGGCAGATATTTAGAAATATTTAGAATTCTATATATTTTTTATTTTTACAGTTTTTTTAATAGTTTTATATATATTTATATTTTTATATCAGCTTTTTTCCCATTTCCGAACATGGTTTTTTAATAGTTTCTGTATTAGTTTGAACCCTGCCAAGTTTTGCTCACTGGTACAGCATAGAAAACATTTACTGTATCTGAGCCGTTTTACATTTTGAACGGCAACCAGCAAAACTCCCTTCATAATATAATGAAATATTCCCCATTTATAGGTCCCTGTCTGCTGTCTTTGACGTCACAGCTCATATGCCGACAGGATATTTGCTAGAGTTTAGTTTGTCCGTTCTTGTGGTGCCATCAGCCAATCCGTGTCATCACAAAATCATTTTCCAGTGGCTCTGGCATTTGAAGCTCAAAAACACACTACAGCTTTATTTAGGTAAATGTAATAAGTCCAGGCACTCATTTTGCTCAAGTATACCAGAGCAACTCTATAAACTCAGTTTAACTCATGATCTGAGATGTGCACTTCTGCAATGTTCTTGATCATAAAAGATTTGACCAGCAGCTTGTGTCGGTTAATATTCTAGTCAGCATTAATACAGAAGCTCTACTCAGCCCAGGCCCACCATCTTCCTCTTTTACGTATGATTTATGATAGGTCACCTTGCTAAAATAAAGAAATGTCTAGACGAGCGATTCTTAAAATCAATTTAAAATGTCAGCTGAATATTTAAGATAATTTTTTTTTACACCAGACCCTGTTTTGGGATTGCTTATTCTGAAAATCGGCCTCTCTGTTGACATGCAAAGCAGGAAATAATGAGCGAGCACTTCCTCTTTCTAATCTGAATGATGCATGAGTAAAGGTTGCCATAGGAACACAGACATGTGTTGGAAGTAAGCATGAGAAAATGTATTAAAAACTGGTTAGTGTGTGTGTGTGTGTGTGTGTGTAGCAGTCCACAACCTGAAGGATATTGCTATCAAATTACAAAATCTAAATTGACCTAGTTTGCTCAAAACCAGCCCTTCCAGGTTGTTTCTGCATTGTTTGGTACGGGTCTGCCATGTGCGAACATCTCTGAAGATTTGGGAAGTGGCAATAGTTCATGCTAAATCTGAGAACGAACCACGTGCCGTAGTGGCACTTTTTTTCGTAACTAAACTTAAGTATGACTCTGTATATTACATAGCTAAGTCTGCGTTTATAAAAATAATGTCAGGCTGCTGGAATTTATTTGAGCGTGCCTAACAAAAACAACCTCTGTGGTCGTAGTTCACTTGGAAGTTGACATTGAATCAAACGTTTGTGCACGAAAGCATGAGCGCTATGTGCCCTGAGCACACTGTTGTCCGAGTTCAACGAGCTTGTCTAAAGTTTGGTGTCATCTCCCGTCAAGGAAAATGGGCTGAGACTGGCAGGACTTAACATCGGTGCTCTAGTTCCAAAAGTCCCAGATCCAGATTTAGTTCAGTCTGCTGTGGCCCGATGGCCTGGATAGCGCTGGCCTATGGGGACCATGACTGATTAGTTGACACTGACATTCTTCACAAACACTTTTACACAAAAGCTAATTACAATACAGGACAGTAGCAGTCAACTGATCTGGACTGTCGACATAAATACTAACTGTCACAGAGAGTGTGAGGTTTCGACACAATGGACTTTTTTGCACTTTTACCATTTTGTGCTTTGTTTTTAAGACCAAGTTCCATGTGACGACTTACCCCACAGAGTGTGATAACATGTCTCTGCTCTGGTGGACTGGATTTGGCAAATAACACCAAAGAGTGCTTATGAATCTGGCTGTTAATGGCAAAATATATAGAAATACTAGACCTGTGCTTTTGCTTACAATGCTTTTGGTTACATTTAAAATGCTTGATCTGATGTTATGCATCAGTTTGACCTATGACATCACCATTTAATAGAAGAAGAGGTGGTGAGATTGTGTGTGTCTTACTGTTTAAGAAATCTCGCCTTCGGACCTGAACCTGGAATTGATGCTTTAACTGAGTGCTATTTCTATGGCAACCTCTCTTTTGGCTCTCCTTCTCTTGAATTTTTCTCTATGCGCGCACACACACACACACACACACACACACACACACACACAGTCTGTTGTTCAACATTCCCACTCAGTAACACCTACACAACTCAAACTCGTACTGAAGCTAATAATTGGACAAAAAAAGCTGCACATTCAGTGCCAAAAGCAAGCATACAACCCCTTCCTCAAGGTGTCTCTATCCACTAGAGTTAGGCTGATCTGTATTTAATGATCTGCATTAAAGTCAACCTTAACTTCTCAGAAGTAGATCTGACGCTGCTTGGCTTCTGTGCAAACCTTCAACTTTCTGTGCAGCCTTTGCAACATACCAAAGATTACATCATATTTCCTTACCGACATTTATATACAACCTCTACATTAATAGCTGACGTATTCTTATTGTCACAAACACACTCAGTGCTTTTCCGAAGTAGCCTTTTGCACTGAAACAGAGCATGTATTAAAATCATACGTGTTATGAAAATACTAAAAGTTGGGCTGGTATGACAGGGAAGGTATAGTCCCTGTAAGCGCAGAAATCCCCCCTGAACCGTGACGAACAAACCCAGAAGAGAAATGTTCAAACACAACGACTAAACTGTAATAACTGTGGAGATGTTGTAGTTAAACGCGTCGTGTCACTCACCCTCTGGCTGATTTCTCTCATCCTCTCCTGGCGAAGTTTCGACAGATCCGCTACTCGAGACATTGCGATATTCTAATCGTCTTTAGTGTAACGAAAATCGAATCTTCTTACGGCAAAACCATATGTGTATCCCATCAATTAAGATAAAAGTTTCCTTTGGCTCCGTTTATGTCTTATAGCAGCGTTTCTAAAAGGCAGGATACATTCACAGAACAAGGTGGTGCGGCAACTTTCAGGGAAATAAACCTCTCTCTCTCTCTCTCTCCCTCTCTCTCCCTCCCTCTCTCTCTCTCCTCCCCTTCAGCGAAACAGTGTTGACTCGTTCAGGAAGCGCGAGATGACTGTATCCAGGACCGATTAGATTCTACATAACGATACATTGTATAAAGTTGAATTAAAATGAGCGGCAATTAGTCTCTTATCTTAAAGGAGTATTGTAAATACTGTAAAAATATTGTAAAAATATAAATCACTTTTAATTAATATAATTTTCAGATATTTTAGCTGGAAACCAGACAAAAAAAAAAATCTTAGAAAGCATTTTTTCAATGTATATATACATATAAATAATTTTAGCTTGAGAAAACTTTATCAGCTGATGTGTAAAATAATAATAATCATGTATTTCTAAATATATAATTATCGTGGTCATTTTTTGTGAGTGTTATACCCAAATAATTAGTAGGCTATTAATATCTATGGCTATACTAGTCAGTTAAAGTTTATGCAGAAGCCTGTCTATTAATATTAGGCCTGTCTAAATCTGTGTGGTTTAAGTACAATAGATGCTACCATCTGTCATGATGTAATGAAGGTCCTAAAGCAGCAGCAGCACTGGATCCTCTCAAACATGACGTCAGCTTCAGCACTAACACCTATTCAGCATTTCTCAGAGACTAATGTTGAGAAAGCTTGTGGTCTGCAGAAGGAAGTCAAAAACACCCTTGAGTGAAAACAGACTAACTAATGTATTAAATGAAAATGAGATGATGGTTAGTTAATTTACTATGCAAATGAACATTTAATACTGAAGACACTTGGTTAGAACACATGACACTGTAGCTGGGGGTTAGTAAAGGCTGTGGTGGAGGCTCTGCACCTCTCTGCCCCGGGAGAGGCAGAAAATGGTGGACGTTTTCTTTTGGGAAGAGAGCTGAAGGGAGAGGAGGGGAGATTCTTTTCCTGCCTTGGCCACATCTGTCGCCATGCCAACACTGTACTTAAGACTTTGGCTGGGTTATGAGGGGAGCCTGGAAAGTTTACAGTGGGCGGCAAGGTTTGGGGTTTTTATATTACATGGGCACACTCACAGCAGCATGCAAAAGACTGGCTCAATGCTTTTTCTCTTTACTTTTTTAAATATGTTGCCTGGATTAAAGCTAGACAAATCTCTTGGCAGATTAAAGCAAGATTAAAGCAGGTCAAATCTTGCAGCAGATGTACGGTCCCATCCAGTCATTCTCGATTCATCAAACAATACTGACTGTACATCAGACAACATAATCTGGTTTAAAAGACTTAGATGAGCAGGGCTCGAGAACTGTATATATATATATAAGTATAAATATTTATATAATGCTGTAAATGTTTATATTATTACATTTAATTACGTTTCTGTTTACATAATATATTAATGTGCATATTTATGTATATATTTAGAAAATATTTACATGTGATATACAATGCAATACAACAGATTATATATATATATATACACACATATATATATTAAATAATTTGTAAAAAAGATATATTAAATAAGTTTCTGTTTACATAATATATTTGTGTGCACTGTGTAAATTTATGTATATATTTATAAAATATTTACATGCACTATACATGATTTATTCACAATACAGCAGATATATATATATATATATAATTATGCTGTCAAACAATAAATCATGATTAATTTAATTCTGTTTACATATTTTTGTAAGTATTATAAGTAAAAACTATTTACACAGCCTTCAGACATGACTTATTTATAATACAGCATATTATATATATATATAGTGCTGCATATATATAATTATAATTATATGTATATATATATATATATATATATATATAGTGCTGTCAATGTTATGATTAATTGCACACAAATTCTGTGTACACGTTTTATATTATATAAAATATTTACATATCTATAAATATGATCAAAACTATATAACATAAATGAAAACACTTATATTAGCATTACTTATAATTGAATTGCATGAATTCTATTTGTTAAAACTTTTCTGACTGTTACACCAAAGCTTCCTTGTGTTGAAATAAAAAACTTTTATTAAATTAGTTGATTATGTAAATTCTCAAAAACCTTAATGTACTCTGCTTGAGGACATTTAGTGAAGCAGGGAGTCACATCACCATTCATCTCTCAGAAAGCGGTACCTTCACCCATCACCATCACTATTCTGCTAGAAAATGAATCTATGACGTCTCTTCCTGAAATCCACTAGCTCTTCGACTTTAAATTGTGAAGCGCCGTCCTCTTTTTTCTTTCACTGTCTCTGAGGAAGGACAGCTTGCACTGTGGGCGGACTTCCACACAAGTGTTTCAACACTTGTTCACTCTTTCTCCCTCTTACTCACCATTTCTTTAATTTCATGCACACCAGCTTTCTTCCTTGTGTTGGTAAAAACAAATGTGTGGCATGGGACCCGCTCTGTTGTTTATTAGCGGTCAGATTTCAGCCCCTGCAGCACTCCTGACCCGATCGATCACGATGAAGACTCTGTGTTCGGTGAGGCTGGGGTAATGCTGATGTTACTGAAGCAGTCTGCTGCTAGCTATATGCTAACAAATGCTAATAAGTGAGATGCCACTTCATAATCAGTGCCGCTTCAACAAGTACACTGACTACACTCACTGATCTAATACGCTCTCCCTTTATTCATCATTCATTTCATCTCTGAAACAAAAAATATATATACACATAAATTCTCATTTCTCATGCTGTTTTTTGCTTTTTCTTAATTACATTAAATTTATTTGACTTTTTTAATAATTATACAGTTATATATCTATGTTATAACTATTTTAATAAGATTTTAGTCTATTTTTGCTTTTTAATGACTTTCAATGTGTTTGAAAAAATAAAGATAGATAAACAAACAGAAAATACATGCATACATAACATTTCACGCTTTACAGTAGTACATTTTAATAATTAATATTAAATTTTATTTAAAAACATTTTTTACATCATCTCCAACTTTTGCTATTTTTTGCCTTTTCACAATTTATTTTTATGTATTTTGCAAAATAAATAAAATTAAATAAAAAAAATTATTATTTAATAAAACAATTTTATTTTTAAAGTTATATCACACTTTTTTTTACATTATCTATTTTTTTTTTTTTTTTTTGCTTATTCTTAATTACTTTCAGCTTATTTAAAAAACATATTAAATTAAGCGATTTTTGCCTTTTCACAATGACTTTCTATGTTTTGGGGAAATAAGTAAATAAATAAATAAACAAATTCTTGTTTTAAATTCACACTATTGATTTTTATTTATTTATTTATTTTAATAGTCTGCAACTTTTAATATTTTTCTTTCCATAATTCTTTTCAAATGTTTTTTTTTTAAATATAAATAAATAAGGTCGATAATAATAGTAATAATAATAATAATAATAATATCAAATATTAGGGTAAAATTGTTTATTTAGTTGAACAGTATAAAATAAATGTTTATAAATAAAAAACACATTTCTGGAATTAGATTTAAATGGAAAACAATCTGAAAACTTGTCTTCTTATCAGCTTTTGCTCTTGAGTAAAATGTCAATGTCTCAAATTGTGCCAGAAATTTCAAAATAAAGTCAAATATACATTTATGCATACATTTGCAATTAAATAATTTTATCCTATTTTGAGAGAAACATCTAAGACAAATTTGATACATAAGCAAAACAGCTAGATCCCCGAGCCTTTTACACAGCTATAGATTAAACGATCTGAGAAATAGAGCTTATTTATATGCATTTTGAATGAATTTGCATTATACTGAAGCTGGTATTACAATGATGCTGGGTGTTAGATGTGGCCATGACTCTACACTGAAATAGACGGATAGAAAGAGAGAGAATGAAAGAGAAAGAGAGAGGGAGCGTTGCTGTGGGTTACCACTCTATCGAGGAGGCTCTCTTTAGAGCTGCTTTCTGCGGCAGACGGGGAAATGTGTTTTTCTGTGCGTGTTTATGACAGTAGGAGTTATAGTGAGGACAGTGTGTGTGTGTGTGTGTGTGTGTGCGCAGAGATAATGACCAGGTTCTGGAGGCTGAAGCCCACGGGGCCCGTCATTCAGCACAGGTTGTGTCACACAACACAACGTCTTAAGGTGAGTGTGTGTGTGTGTGTGTGCACATTTGTATTCATGAGTGTAGTTCTAATTTTGGCTAAGTGAGATGCAGCATCAATCATATAATTATTAAGTTATATTTTGTTCTTGTTGCACTGTCAGTAAAAAAAAAGTCTCCATATAATGTGTAAAATATATATAAATAAATAAATAAACTCATATATATATATATATATATATATATATATATATATAAATATAAATAACATAAATAAATACATAATGAAATACATTAATAAATGCATAAATAAATATTTATATTTATTTAATAATTTATTTAGTAATTTTTTCATAGCAGAAATAAATACAGATACATAAATTAAGAAATCTATGTTTAATATTATAAATGCTTTATAATATAAATCAATAATGAATAAATAAATAAATGAAGAAATACTTAAACAAATAAAAATGTATACATTTATGCATTTATTTTCGTATTTAATTATTTATTATGTAATTAAAGATTTATTGATATATTTCAACATTTATTAAATTATTATTATTATGTTATTTGGCCCTCCATAGTTTCCCCCCTCCCAAATTAAAAGGTTTTCTGTTTAATTTTACTGCACTTTTGTTTTTGTTTTTTTCTGAGCAAAAAATACAGATGATGCATTTTTCCCTGATTTACAGATATATATATTATAAGAAAAAAAAATTATGCAAAAAAATGTACAACTTCACTTAATATCTGCACACCCTTATATGAAAATCTCCTTCAGCTTCCTGTTTTAAACCAGTCCAGATGTGGGAGGAGCTCCAGCTGACATGTTCCACAGATGTTTGCTGGATTTCCAAACCAGTGCAAAGGCTCTGTAACCTCAAAAAAGGCCCTGTGCTCCACCTACGGACCCCTCGGCGGCTTTATGAGTCTCCCGACAGCTTGGAGCAAGCAGCGCAGCAAACGGCCGACAGTGAGGGAAGACACGGTGTGTCTGCCAGTAAAAGATCCTGACAGTAATATTTCAAGAGCAGGTGTCCGTCTGCACTCGCTGGGTAATTCCCACTTTATTAAATGCACCTTATGGCACTGTGCTAAGATTGTGTAACGCCGAAAAAAGAGAAAGTATGTGAGTTTATAAGCGGCGGGAGAGAAAGAGCAACTGAAGGATACAAAGAAAACAGAGAGGACAGCTGAGAGTCCCAGATAATGGGAGGAGGAAACAGGCCAGACGACGAGATGACTCTGCCAGACTGTTTACTTTACAGCTAATAATCATCACACACACACACACACACACACACACGCCTGCACTGCGGTGGTACACTCAACAAGAAAGAGCTTTAATATACATGATTACCATATTTAGATTATACATTATAATCTGAATTATATTTGACATAATAAGGGTATATAATGAATTCATAATGCGTTATAAAAAACTTTATCAAATATTGTGTCATCTCATGAATATTCATAAGAACAGTGTTATTAAATTTACTTATTGTGGTTATAGCTTTTAAGAGTATGATCATTTATAACTCACAATGAACATGATTCATCCGCTTAAGTTAAACGTCTCATATCTTGCTATTTTACTAATGTCACTTAACTTAAAGCTGACAAATACCACTTATAATAATAATAATAATAACAACAACAATACAATTATTTTTAATAATAGTCCATCATAAACAAAGTGGATTTATGGTGTTCATTGTGTGTTATAAATGAGCATACTCTTAAAAGTTATCATCACAAATATTATAATTGTTTTTATGATTATTCATGAGATATCATAACACATTATAATGCCTTAGGAATACGCTTATAATGTTTTATACATACAGGCTTCACAGAAAGTGTTACTGAATGAATAGTTAAAAACAAAGCCGGTCATGCTGCTGAGAGTTTGTGCGTGTGTGTCTGTCCTTTCACAAGACTCTTCCTTGTGTGTGTTTGGGGTCAGATCAGGCTTCAAACAGCTGACTGGACCATGTGTGATTGTGTGTGTGTGTGTGTGTGTAAGAAGCAGAAAGCACTTTCAAGGAAGTCTAGTCACATGAACGCCGCTCTGTGCTTCCCAGCTGATCATATGGCTGTGATCTATCAAATACATAACCATATACTTCAGAAAAACATTTTTAAACAAAACCTCAGGCAGAAGCGTGCTACAAATAACACATATTTAGAGACTGCCCTGGTGTAAATATGGTTTTAAAAAACTATTTAAAAACAAGACGAGACTGTTTAAGCAAACAGCCTGCTTTATAAAGAAAGAGGCTGCCTTATCAAACTCCTCCCGTCATTCGCTGGACTGTTTGTGTTGGAGTCTGCGGGCCTGGCATGAAAATCTTATTCCCTAAAGTGGACGACTAAGCAAGTGTGCCAATTCTGTCGACGCTCCCTTCAGATCTGCACAGAAAGCGTGTGAGTGATTTTTAGTGGCATGATGTCATGGAAAGACCCGCAGTTCAAACAAACCTTTAGCTGAGATGATAAGAGTTTATAACTCAGTAAATGTGACCTTATACGTTTCCAGTGGTTTGAACTGACACATGGGAAAGTTTAGATGAAGCTGTTAAGGGCATAAATAAATAAATCATTAAAAAGGTTAATGCATCTTTCATCCACAGCTGTGACTTAATTTCCTCTAACTGCAAATAATAAAAATGTTAGGATTTTATATGTCTGCGATGGGAAATTAAAAACATAAACTATATGTATATATATAACTATATACAGGAAAAATGTAATATTGTGAAATCTTATTGTGATGTAAAATAATCTAATCTCTAATTAAAATCTAATTTATTGATGCGCATTCTTGAATGAATAAAACGTTGAAAGGAAGAGCATTTATTGTAAATAGAAATCCTTTCTAACAATAAACACTACTTTCCAAAAGTTTGGGGTCAGTACATTTTTATTCTTGTTTTATTTGAAAGAAATTAAAACTTTTATTCTGCTAGGATGTGCTAAATTAATTAAATTAATTGATGGAAAAAATTTATATTGTTAAAGAAGATTTATATTTTAATAAATACTGTTCTTTATAACTTTTTATTCATAAAAGAATCATGAAAAAATAAATGCAGTTTCCCCCAAAAAAATATTTCATAACTTAAATAAACTTTCATAATACTAATAATAAATCAGCATTTCTGAAGGATCATGTGACACTTTAGACTGGAGTAACGACTGATGGAAATTCAGCTGCGCATCACAGAAATAAATCATATTTCAAAGTATATTAAAATAGAAACCAGTTATTTTAAATGCTAAAAATATTTCACAATATTAATTTTTCCCCTGTATTTTTGATCAAATAAATATATAATATAATAAAAAATATTACAAATCTTTCTGTTTCCAAACGTCTGTCTGGTAGTGTGTGGGAATATAAAATCTAACATAAGTGAACTATGACAGTATATAGTGCTTGTAACAAATGTGATAGTAAACATTACCAAAAATATATTTCAATTAAATTACTGTTCTTTCCAACTAAAAAAAAAAAAAAAAAAAAAATTAAGAACTTACTTGCTTAAGCAGCGCAACGGTTTTCAGCTTTAATAATCAAATATCTCTCGAGCGTTAGCATGAGAATGATTTCTGAAGGGTCATGTGACGCTGGAGTGATGATGCTGAATATTCAGCTTTTTATATACACTTTTTAATATTATTAATTTAAATGGTAGAAATACAAATAATTTACTTTTGAACCATAATTTAGTTAAAAACAAATTCTAAGTTGATGTTCTCATAATAACTTTTTTATTTTTTACTTAGAACCAGACTTCTAAAGATTTGACAGTCCCTTACACTAATGTGAATAAACTGACTCAAAAACAATGTCATCTTCAGATCTGTCATCACTCGACCGCTAAATCCTGCTTCCTCGTGTGTCTGGAGTGAACTGGGTCAAAGACAGTATTCTGATTGCCATCCATCCATAAAAACGCTAGAAAACGGGCGTTATTCATTCTGTCATACAGGTTTCACAATAATATTGCATACAGCTAATGGGGTACAGAACTCTCTGATGATTCAGGGAGCATTTCTTGAACTAACGCCAATATATTTATCATGAAAGATAATATTTAGAAACATGTCTCTGCCAGTTATCAACATTATTAAAAATATTATTAGCGTTCTAGAGTAGAAAGGCTGTCTCTCAAACACAAAAAGGCACGCAACTGCCGGGACTTTTCTGAATTTAATAAAATAAATGTTAATGGCTCTGATAAGATGTCAAACCTGCAGACTCTGTGGTACTTTCTGAGAAATTTTAGCAGACTACCAAGTGAGTCAATGTTTGCAGGCTCGTATGATTCATGATGATGCTGAGCACAAGCCGAGCTGTGGAAACTCAGCTGAGGACTTAATGAAAGTATAGAGCGAGTATTATTAGCAGAAAATGAAATTGTACACAGAAACAAGTGGAGGAGGGAGACGTAGGGTTTTTGCTTAATTATATAGTTGCTTGTTCAGCAGGTATGTCTCACGCTGTCCTCTGCGGGACTAGAATGGGACTACACTGCCCCCTCTCGCCTTAAATAAATTGAGGAATGTGCCAGATGCATAGGTTTGCCTTTTGACACAGTAAGCACAGGAGTGGACAGGAAGCTGGGCCCCTACCTTGCTTTTAGCAGTCATCTTGCGCAGGAAGCTCAGTGTTCGCTCCAGAGCATTTCCGGAGGCGTCCTCTTTGTTCTCGTGCCCCTCAGGCTTTATTTTCCCTCTATCTGTGTCCCAGCCCAGAGCAGCAAACTCGCTGTCTATACTGTGTCAGAAATTAGAAATATGAATATTTTTAATTGAATAAGTTCGTGATTTATGATTAAAAGAGTCCAGGACTGAGACACACCTGTGAGATGATCCTCCAGTCTGGTGGTACGAAACACTCTCTAGATCACACCGAACGAGACAAGAAAAATGTTCTCATTGATTTGAGGAAACAGAACTAGAACTGCATGACGTAAAGCTGTCTTCATATCGCTTTCAGTTTCAGAGCACCGTAGAACTGTCTTTTAAAGATAAATAAAGAGTCAGAAACAGAGTATTTAAACACTTATTTTTAGGGGGGACACTGTATAGTAAACGTAAGGGAAAGAACCACATAGGACATAAGTGAATGGTTTCATTTGAATTACTTTGCTAACAAGCTGGAAACCCAAAACCCAGTGAACTGACCATGGCAGTAGGAGCGCGGGCGAGGGGCGGAGCTTCTATGCATCTGCTGCATCATACAGAGGCTGGGGGCGGAGACACTGCAGCCATGCATCTGATTGGACTGCTCCTGGAGGACAGATTTACAAAGCAGCTATCTAATTAATTAAAAGGTATATTATTTAATATTCACTACTGTTATATTAAATTGTTCTTACAATCTATATATATATTCCACTTTTAATGCATCACTGTGGAATCTAAGTTTTTATTTCTACATTTATTATAAATAAGTAAGCAAGCAAGCAATAGTAATCTAACTGACCTCAAACTTTTGAACAGCAGTGTAAGAATAAATATAAGAATATGACGTCCTTAACTTAATGTCTAAATTTCAATATTGCGCGGTTCGAGAGTAGAGTTATTTTTCTTAAAGGTGTCATATGATGCAATTTTAAATTGTCCTTTCTCTTTATAGTGTTACAAGCTCTTGGTGCGTAAAGCAGATCTGTAAAGTTTCAAAACCAAGGAGATATCGTTTATTAAAGTTATGACTTGTCCACACCCTCCTAAAACGTTTAACGTTTAAACACCTCCACTTTTCTCCGTCACAGAGTGGGTTTATTTTAAACACCACCCTTCTCAGGCTGCCATTCAAGATGCTCTCGCCGAAGCGCATATTAACATGCATTCGGCGCCAGGATTGGTTCGCAGCCATCGACCTGAACAACGCGTACTTTCACGTCTAGATTTTGCCTCGCCACAAACCCCTTCTGCGGTTTGCGTTCGAGGGGCGAGCGTATCAGAACAAGGTTCTCCCGTTTGGCCTGTCCCTGTCTCCCCGAGTCTTTACCAAGCTCCCGGAGGGATCTCTGTCTCCCTTATAGGAGATGGGCATCCGCATCCTCAACTACCTCGACGACTGGCTGATAATGGCTCACTCGCGAGAGTTGCTGTGCGAGCACGAGGACCTGGTGCTAGGCCACCTCAGCCATCTTTGGCTTCAGGTCAACAGAGAGAAGAGCAGTGCAGAGGATCTCGGTATGGAGCTGGACTCGATCGAAATGACTGTCCGCCTCATGGGGGAGCGCTCGCAGGCCATGCTGACATATCTGAGGTCACGCCTTTCCCCCAGTGAGCCTCCTTGCACAGACCCTGTGCAAGATCAGGGAGGATGAAGAGCAAGTCCTGCTGGTAGCGCCAAACCAGGCCCTCCCAGACCTGGTTTGCCGACCTAACGCTCCTCGCGGCAGCCCCTCCTTGGAAAATCCCCTTGAGGAGAGACCATCTCTCTCAGGGGATGGGCATGATCTGGCACCCGCGACCCAATCTCTGGAACCTGCACGTCTGGCTCCCGGACGGGACGCGGCAGACCTAAGCACCAACTCATCGTAAGGTTCCTCAGAGGTGCGCGTTGGGTTAATCCCCCGAGACCGCCCTCGGTACCCTCTTGGGACCTTGCTGTTGCCCTAGCCGGCCTGCAGCAAGCTCCTTTCGAGCCCCTAGCATCAGTCGAGATAAAATACCTGTCACTAAAGACAGCACTCCTGATCGCTTTGGTCTCCATCAAGAGAGTAGGGGACCTACAAGCCTTGTCTGTCGACGAAGAGTGCCAAGAGTTTGGTCCGGCTGACTCTCGCGTAACACTGAGACCTCGGCCCGGCTACGTGCTCAAGGTTCCTATCACTCCCTTCCGAGATCAGGTGGTGAACCTGCAGGCTCTGCCCCAGGAGGAGGCCATATGTAATGTCGAAGTAACTCGACTGAAGGGGAACGTCTAAGGTTACATAGGTAACCTACGTTCCCTGAAGAAAGGAATAGAGACGTTTCATCCCCTTGTCACGACTCTGGGTCGCGCTAAAGCCAACTCGGCTCCTCAGCGCATTCCAGCCGTGCCCTCTTATACTCACGCTATGATAAGGTGCACCTGGCTGTAATTAAATGCACGCCAATATTTATTGGCCTTTTCTCAAGGATTCGAAGACAATTGGTCTCTCATGCGAGTTCCCATATGTAACGTCTCCGTTCCCTTCTTCAGGGTAAGGAAGACAGAACTAAGTCATGATAATCAGTAATTATGTCTCACTGGATCAACAAATACCTGCTTTGTAATGTGTTTTATTGTCAAAGCGCCGGGACACAGCATTAGGTTATGGTAAGGGGCGGAGCCTTTCCATCAGATGCTTCAGGTACTCGGCCAATCACAGTGCACTGGACAGCTGACCAATCAGAGCACACCTCGCTTTTTTAGAACGATGACTTTTGTACAAATCGACCCGTTTCAGGAGAAACAATAATGTACAGTGTGTGGAAAATAATGTGTTTTAAACTGTATAAAGTTGTGCATTACACCAAATACACAAAATAATAGCAACATCATATGACCCCTTTAACATAAAATGCATTTGAGATTTCCAAGTAAGATACAAAAATACAAGCTAAAACTCTTAATTTAGTTTTTAGTTGTCCAACACATGAGCAGTAAACTACCTTGCTACTCCATCTTGATCTCAGCAGGTTCAGAAGGTGGCTATAAGTGCAAGTATATAGTAGTAATGCAGCTCACAGAAGCTCTGTGTGTGTGTTCTAACCTCCAGCGCTGATCGAGGATGTTCCTGATTCTCTGCTCCAACTTCCTCCTCAGTAAGTGACGTCAGGGAAGCTTGAGTGACAGACCTGAGGGTTTCTCGAGCTCTTTTTGACCTCAGTGCACCATTTAGAACTAAGGACAACTCATCCGGGTCCAGATCTTCAAGGCTCACACTAAGAAGAGAGAGAGAATGGACATTAAATTCACATACATTGCTACTGCATAACTCCATTCAACAAGGTAAACAACTGAAGGTCAGACTTGTTTTTCGTCCTGTTGTCAGAAGGCTATCATTACAAAGTGCCACAAATGATAAGTTCTACAGGACGTCTGCAATAACATAAACAAACTTACACATATGTAAACAAACACACACAATCTCACTCTTTCCTCTTCTGTTGGATGGAAGGTGACATCTTTAACGCTAATCTGAAAATGATGCTGCAGTGCACTGTTGGATCCTTACTGGAGAGACCTATGTATTTCTGTGTGTGTGTGTGTGTGTGTGTGTCTCCTCGCTGAGTACATTGGCACTGGCTGGTGGTGATCTCACAATAATAGTCCACAGAGTGACACAGTAGAGGCCCTATATCAGGACAGCCGTGGACGAATGTGTGTGAGAGAGAAAGAGTAATACAGCACAACGAGGAATCAGAGTAAAAGCAAATACCAGGGAGCCTATATACCCATGCATGTGTATTTTGTTTCAAATTAAAATGGCCCATTAATAAATTTATACATATTTAGTGCAATACTGATGCAATTAGTGCCTCCTAAAAGACTACTGTGAAAAAAACAGCATACAATAAAATCGTAAAAAAAAAACTTAGATATATGGTAATAAAATAATAATACATAAAATATGCTGTAAAAATCATATTTTACAGGGTTAACCATTCATGTCAGTGAGTATAAGTAAATATTTTAGTTTGGGTGGGTTTGCCGGCAAAAACATATGAAGGTTATATTACACAATTAAAAAATGTGTGGTCACTAACATTTTGTTTTTTAAGGAATCAATACTTTAACTCAGCAAGAACGCATTAAACTGTACTGTAAAAAAATTGTAGATATTTATAATGTTATGACTTATTTTCTATGACTTGGTTTTACAAATGATATATCTCAAATAAATGCTGTTTTTTATATTCATTAAATAATCCTAAAAATGCATTGTTTCCACCAAAAATTACAATTAAAAAAAATATTTTCAAAATTGCTAATAATCAGAATCAGCATATTAGAATTACTCCTGAAATATGGTCTGACGCTAAATTCACCTCTGCCATCACAATAAGTTATTTTAAAATATATTACATTATATATATATATATTTAAATATTTATTAATGATAAAATCTAGTTCATACATTTTTTTTTAATTAAAATATTTTAAATTACAATTTAAAAAGATAAAATATATATTTCTAAAAATGACACAAAAACTATATAAAAGTGTAGCCATCATGAAAATACGTGTCAGTACAGATAAAGCCAAATTAGCCATAATTTCCAGTTTTTTAGAGCACACCTGTCCTGGATCATTCTAAAGCGTCACAGAGGTAAACGTGTGTTTTACCTGCGCGTGTCATTGGGTGGATATCCCTGCGCCACAGCTCCAGGTTCCCAGCTGTGTCTCCTCCAGGGGTCGAGCTGAGTCAGGTGACGAGTGGCCGGGGAGCGCAAGGTCACGACCGGAGGAAAGTAGTGAGGAGGTGAGAACGAGGAACATACAGGACGAGGAGAGGGAGGAGGAGTGCTCGACATCTGGGTGTAATGCGTGAGAGAACAAACATTAATGCTAAATTATTGCCACATAATTTACACACACATGCACAAATTCATACCGTGTCCATAAGGTCTGGCAGCTCCTCAGGGCCCATACTCCGTTTATAGCTTCACTGCGCCCCCTACAGATCAAAATATGGCTTTACATTTCGTGTACATGGTCTAAGAATTAAAATAACATAGTTACATTGTAAATGGGTGCTGCATCCATTGCATGTTATATTTTGTAGTTCTAAAAATATGTATATTGCTCAATTATTTTAATACACTTCTTTTTTGTTTGTAGTTAATAGTATACTCAATGCTTTTAAGACGAGACACTGCAGGTGAATAGGGTAAAAAAAATTTAACTAGTAGATTGATTACACTGATAACTGCAAACATTTTTTGTATTACAAGTTTTCTAAAATATTACGTTTAAATATTTATAATGAAATATGTGCATTTTTTTTTTAAGTCAAAGGTTTTTACAGAGGGAGTTTTGGGTATCTCTTTTAGTCTCTCCATATTTCAGAAAATACTTAAAATAACAACAATACATTTTGACATTATATATTATCAAGCAAATTATAAATGAACATAGCCCTCTTTAAAAACCTTCAGGATATAGACAGGGATAAAAGTCTGGTTTAGTACTGCTGAAACGGAGAAATACGACTCAGCTTTCAATTAACTGAAATCTATTGATATAATAGATAAAGTGCTATGAAACGAACACTTAACAGTGTCTTTTGGAAGTTTTCTTTTTACACTAGTCTGAAAAAATACATCCAATCTCAAATTTGACAGATGCATGAACAACGGTTTTTGCCTCCGGTGTCTCCTCTTAAAACTGTAGCTGGACAACATGAAATTATACTTTTCAGTTTCAAAGTAGCTTTCTCAACGCTGACACAGTATAAAGCACCTGTAATGCGGATGTACGGAGAGCGTGAGTGGTGTATGAATGGCTCCCAGGGCATTATATGGTTGGGCTGATTATTTTTTAGCACATTGTTATTCTTATCGGTTTCTAAAAAAAATGACTATTATTGGTGTAACCTTACATTATTCAGTCATAGCAAATATTTTTGACTTTTATGAAACCAGTTAACTAGATGTGACCAGTATTTCTAGCATACTTAACAACGTTTTTTTGCAGTGATATCTGATCTCAGTTTACAACTGCTGTAAAAGATTGGAATTCATCCCATCATAAAAACTGGGCCATTTCACAATTCATAAAAAAAATAAATGTGGCAACCTCACAGTGTTACCGGGAATTTATGGAAACCAAATGATGGTCTGGGAACAGCTTTGGGGAATGTTTTCACTCCTGGAGTCGGTTTACCTCCCTCTTCCGTTCTTCCCCTCGGCCTCTATTACATAACACTGTTTTGAAATCATCTGGAGTGGTTCAGCTTCCATCCTTTTCTTTATTCCTGTTCTAATAGGAATAGATTGTGAAGCACACATATGAAACCATCTCCTCTTTTAGGTGAAAGGGCTGCTGTGGTACTCTAGAATTCCTGTCTGCAGCAGCAAACATTAAAAGTGAGTGATGCTCTGCAAATAATTTGTCCACGTCAGAAATACGCAATCTGAGATAAGGCCGGTACCAGCTGCTCCACACCTTTGTGTGCAAGCACGAGAGAAAGTGAGCGGACTGTATACGGGTTAGCGTTCAAAGAGGTCAAAGTTCATTGTTTTGTTTCCTATAAACACTGTTTTATGTCATTTTATAAAGGCATGCCGTCAAACTCATGCCGTTCTAAATCAAGGGGCTTTATGTGGCGAGGAAACAAAAGCACTATAAAAGGATCTTAAAAGTGGTTCATACAACTTGTGGACTATATCATAACCTGAATCTAGAACAATCTAGAGTCAATACTCTTGAACCAAATCAAGTCGATTCATGAAAGAATCAGTTCAGCTTGTAATCTGAGCACGTGATCCGATTCAAAAGATCTGATTCACGGCAACAGGAGAAAATGTTAGTGGAAAATCCAGTTTATCCAGGACGCCTTGTTTTTTTTTGTTTTTTTTCCAGAAAATGAGCCACAAAGACAAAATCATTAGATATTTAAATCTGTCACAGCAACAAACATTTATGAATAAAAACAATATTTTGATATTTGTGTGGCTGAATGTTCACCTCTGGCAGGTGTGGCTTTATTCTGGACTCGACACAAATGTCATAGCTTTTAAAATTCCACAAGATCATCACAAGATTACTGATAATAACATAATCACATTATGTCACCATGAAGGCAGCCAGCGCTTTTTTCCTCCGGACACACGAGAACAGCAACTTTCTGTCTGTTCTACACCCTCCGACCCCTCCTTCACTCCTCCACCGCTCCTGGGTCACTCTCCCGGTCCTCTTAGTGATACATTTACTCTTTCTTGCGTACATTCACCCCTCTTCTCCACCCTAACTTCAGAGCCTAGCCCCAAACAATGGATAGATCAGATTACCTCCCGATTCATTGCTCAACAGAGGCGTGGAAGTGGACCATGGATTTTTATTGAACATACAGTATCTGACGTCTTTAAAGGGGAAGTGTGTGATTTCTGAAAGAATAATGACTGTTTTTACTGCTGTATATCTGCCATCGGTCAAAAAAACAGATAATCAGCCTCTAACACAACTGGTTATGCCAGTAACATGCATTATTTCATGTTAGTAGTATTATCGACAAATTACTTTAAAGGGTTAGTTCACCCCAAAATGACAATTCTGTCATTAATTACTCACCTTGCGTCGTTCAAAGACCTTCATTCATCTTCAGAACACTAATGAAGATATGTTTGATGACAGAGAGCTATCTGACCCTCCATAGACAGCAACACAACTGAAATGATCCAGAAACATCAGTGACTCTTATTGTGACACTAGCACAGGGTTTCTCAAATCTTCCCCTGGAGGTCCAGTGCACTGCAGAGTTCAACTCCAACGCTGATCAAACACATCTACCTGTGATTCTCTAATGATCCTTAAGACACTGATTAACATGTTCAGGTGTGTTTGATCGGGGTTAGACCTCCAGGGTAAGATTTGAGAAACCCAGTGCGAGGAGAATGCTTTTTATCCACGAAGAAAACTAAAATAATTTATGACTTAATCAGCCTCGTTCACATCTGAGGGAAAGCACACACATGTCCGTAATCTGTGGTTGTTTACATCTAGAGGAAAGAGTATGCATGTGTTGTGACCTTCTCTGAAATGAAGGAAGACACAAGTCAGGGGAGAAGAATGGTTGAGTAAATGATGTTATTTTTGTTTTCTTTGTGCAAAAAAGTACTTTTGTAGTTGAGTCACTGATGTCACATGGACTGTTTTACTGATGTTTCTGGATCATTTCAGTTGTGCTGCTTTCTATAGAGGGACAGATAGCTCTCAGGTATCATCAGAAATATCTTCATTTGTGTTCTATAGGTGAATGAAGGTCTTATGCGTTTGGAACAACATGAGGACAGGATTTAGGTAAACTAACCAAGAAGTATGTTCAAAAGTATGAAACTTTCATGCAAATAAAACCTGCATCCAGTAAAACAAAGCATTACTCTCTCTAATAATCACGTCACGTTCTGTTGTGATGGCTGAAAAGCAACAGCTTTCTTTCCAAGCCTTTCTGCCACGTTCTTGCAGCCAATGTTTTAATATTCCCCTCCCTTCTTTCATTATCCACTGATGTCATGTTCATACCGGGTCCCTCTCCCAAAGAACAAACATGCCGGACAATAGGAGAAAGTACAGTGTACAATGAGTAAGGGTGAAGTACAGGTCGGCAGCTGCGTGAGAGTGTGCATCGCTGGCAAACATGAGCAATCCAAACCCCAAGCAAACACACTTTTGACTTTTCAGTGGAGCCTCTGAATTATACTGCAGAACTATTTTGTGATCAGCAGCAGAGCCAAAAAGCCAATGCAACTCAAATTGTAATTTTGTACTCACTCTTGTGTCGTTTCAAACCTGAATGACTTTCTTTTTTCGGAAAGAGATTTGTTTTTAAGAATGTTCACGCTGTTCTATTTTAAAGGGACAGTCCACCCCAAAATTACATTTCTCTCATCATTTATTCACTGCAAACCTCTCATCTTTATGGGCCGAAGATGTCCGCATCAAAAGAAACTCACAAAAGTGATTTTATGTCCATAGAAAGCAGATTAAATGTAAGTAATGTGTCTTACTTTAGGTTTTTGGAGAATAAAATGTCAAAATAAAATGTTGAAATAACGTTACAGTGCCATTCAGTGTAACACAATATTTGTGTAAAAATTGAACATATTGAAATATACATATATATATAAAAATACGGAAGCATATAAAATCTTATTCTGTTTTAAATTAGTAAAAAAAAAACATATGGGTAAAACCTAGGATAGTGCCAAACTTACAAGAGAAATACAAAATGACAGCTAATTAGTATTTGGAGAGAAAGTAATTAGTATTTTAATATGTCATAAATTGATTTTTATTGTAAATATGCCAGACAAGATTGTTACAATGAATGACATTTTAGTGACCAACTTTAGTAAATCAGGAAACATTTTTTATATTTATTTTTGGCTCAGAAAATCAAAAACAAAATAGCAACGAATTTAAACATAAAAAACAATTAAATAGCAGTAAAAGCAGTATTACACTTATTATTTTAATGGTTAAATCCTCTTTCGTCTTTGACCCTTGTATTAAAGATAAGGTGTTAATTAAAGGGATAGTCCAGACAAAAATAGGTATTCTAGCCCTCATGTCATTCCAAACCCGTATGACCCTCTGTCTTCCGTGGAACGTCAAAGATATGCTGAAGAATGTTGGTGATCAAGCAGCTTCGGGTTTTATTTAGTTCTGTTTACATGAAAGTCAATCAACAATCTTTTAAACATCTCCTTGTGTGTCCCACAGAAAAAAGAAAGACTTGAGGTTGAGTAAATAACAGAATGTTCCCTATATTTTTTTTAAATACACATTTAATATAAACAATGGGGGCAAAACAGTACTTGGTTTCCTTCCTTTTCCTCATTTGTAAGATGTCCAAACCCCCATCACCACCTCCTTGTGTGCTGTCAGTCACCAAGTGACTATAAACATGCCCTCCACCCCCTCCGGTTTGTCACCCCCAATTCTATTCCTCCCTTCTTCCTTTTCTTATTCGCTGTGAAGAAGGCCGCATGTATTCTCAGAGGGGACTCTTTAGCATGCTGAACAGCTCTTACTAATGACTAGATCTCTGTTTGCCGAGGTTAAGAGGTTTCCTGACTTTGATCAACTCAAGATTAACCGATGAAAAGCGCCTCAAGTTCTCAAATATATACGGCAGATCTTATTTAAACAACAAAATCATCAAACCAAGAAACTCAACAAGGTCAAAAGCAGTGACACGCGAACGCAGGGAATAAACTCGCCTCGCAAGCTTCCTCGTAAGAAATCAATGCATCTGCAATCAGACCAACTTCCTGAGAATCTCAGGTCTGATCTGTAAGTCAGAAAAATCAACTGGAACTGATTATAAAGTGAAAGCATTCCCATCATATTTGCAGCATGAAAAAATGAGATATTCCTTGTTTACGACACGTTGACTTCTATGGTACTTCCCCCCACGTAATGACGCAGTTACCAACAACAACAACTGTGCTGTTAACACACTTCAGACCCAGGCCACACACATACGCAGGGTTCACTGACCTCTGTTTACTGTTTTGCTATTGCCATATATGCCGTTTCATTGCTATTTATAGGTCAGTATCAGTATTTTTTTGTTTATTAAATAATACATAATTTTAATAAATACAAATATTTATATTAATTATTGCAATATATATATATATAACATTTATCTAAAAACAATTTAGTGCTTCATACGCACACTTATTTAATGCTATATAAACTGTCCCATGCTTGTTTCTTTGATGTTATCTGTCACTTTCATCATCTCCAAGACCCTGATCCTGCTTAGTACCATGCTTTCTGTGTCTGTGTCACTCCTAGCTGCTTTCCCTGGTTCAATCCTCTCTGCTCATTCTCTCTCTCCATGAAGTCATGTTTTTAAACAGAACTCTATAGGTAAGAACCAGCAGGCCCTCGCACAAAGGTCTCAGGTAGCACAGGGGCCCCTGGAGATTACAGATATAGGGCCAGGCACAAAGAGCTTTCTCTCGCACACTCAATTGCTCCTTCTCAACATCCAAATAGCATTTCCTGCTCCTAATCCTTCTCTTTACTCTTAACTGCTGTCATTGTTTACAGAATGAATACAGAACCGGTAACGCGCACACACGCACCATTACGTATTTAAAAACAACATAAGAGTTGATTAAACATTGTAACATTTTTAAATTTTTGAATGAGAAAATAGAAACAATGTATAATGCAGGAAATGTACATCACATGAACTTATAATGTCTTTGAACAAGGCACTTTTTAAAGACTCGTTTTAAATTTAAACTTTTTCTTTACACTTTTTCATATCCAAGGCGGTCTCAATGTATGTTCCCACTAAATAAAAACAGTTTGTAATAACCTTTAGTAACTTACCCGTCTGCGGGGATGTTCTGTTTATATTATATCCTAACGTCTTTTTGTCAATTTCATCCAGAAGCTCTTCGAGGTTTCCTTTAAAACGTATAAAATCCTCTTGGTGTGTTTATCTTATCTGAACGGCGTAGACCAGATGGTTTCCGAGATGTTTTCACTCATGACATTACCGGACAAACTCCGGTAAAGTACATCCTCCCGCGGCCGCTCGTTCACCGTGAATTACTGCGCTCGCTCCCGCTGACCAGCACAGTGTCCACGCCCACATTAGTGACGACATCACCCAGGTGTACTCTGCAGGACTGTATTTATTTTACAAATAACATGAAAGAGTGCCAGATTTTTCATGCATTGTCATAACCTTGGTAAAAAAATAATTTATTAATTAGTATAATAATTATAAATAAAACCATAATTTGATGCTCGCAAATCTAGAATATTCGTTTTTCTGTCAATTATTTTTCCTTGTAGGAATATATTCATGGATCATTCCTCAGTTTTGTATGTTTTTAACAGTTTTGAAATAAAAAAGGACTGTATTTATCCAAAATTAAATAAAGTAATCCAAAAAATTAATTAATAAAGAATATATATATATATATATATACATATATATATATATATATATATGTATATATATATAGGGGGGTTTCTGTAAGTGCGGGTACATTTGATGTCCCTGCAAAAATAAAGTCATTATTTTTTTCTACTTTTTTTAAATGGTTAAATTAGTTTATTATTTTACCTTATTTATTATTATTATATACTAATCGTTATGAATTACAAGATGTTACAGTCCATAAAAAACAGAATAATTTATTTTTAAAAGTGTCTTAAATATCTGAAAGTCCTGAATTCATCTTGTCTGAATTAGTCAGTGTATTTTTTCCATCATGTATCAATGTTAAATCAAAATATTTTATACTTTACTTGTGGAAACATTTTATTATAATTTTTTTTTATTTATAAAAGCCCTAAGTAGTTACTTACTTAATTCTACAACATTAAATTGTTTCAAATTATTCTTTTTTTCTTAAAAAAATATGTGTCCATAAATCTTGTGTCAACTCTGTTACCGAACCACATTTTGCCTTTAAATCGATGGAATTATCTCAGAATTGTGTAAGTTACAGGAAATTATGTCACTTTCACTCACTGATAAGATCTGAAGCACTGAAAAGTATCTGCGCTCTCTCTGAGAAAATATTTTCACCTAAAAATTTATTTTATAGTAGATCAACTCTGTTACCAGAATATAAAAAGGAAAACAGAATTTATTACTGATCCCAACTTGGGTTATTTTAATCATGTTAATCATGTTAGTGTCATGTGTTCTTAGCATTTATGGAGTTTTTGGAAAACATAAAATAAAACTCAATTCTGTTACACTATTATCAGCACTGTTGCTTGGTAACAGAGTTTGACGGTAACAGACTTCAGACACCAAAGGTACCTGCAATTATAGAATGAGTTATGTATAATAATTAGTCAGAAGTCAAGCTTATGTCCTATGCATTTTAATTATTTGTCAAACAAATGGGAAGAACTAAACAAAGGTTTATCATTATTATTGTTGTTGTTTTGTCAGTTTATTAATAGATTTTTTTTATATTTCCAGGCTTTGCATGATTGTAAACCAAAATGATTACGTGTTACAGAAAAGTTGTTCAGACAGTCTGCTTTTAATTTACACCAAGCAGTATCAAACAAACCAAAGACATACATTAAACTGTAAAACCGCATGCACCAAATTGCTTAACTTTTTAATAACTAAGATAATAATATCAAGTTATATATATATATATACATATGTATATATATATAAACAAACACACACCAAATAGTTGCTCACAAATACACAAATGAGACACACAAATACTGCATAAGAAAAAATCTCACTCACTAATGACATGCTGAATTAAAAAAAAACATAAATAGAAATAATAAAAAATAAAATGGGACTGATACAAAATAGTGGTCTGTTGACATATTTGAAATTGTAATATTAGGCCTAAATAATATTACAGGAATCACACCCTCAGGCAAATGTTACACAACAGAAGACATTCTCGCAAGTCAGGTACAGTATACAAAATATATCATGACAACAATATATAATATTAATTTGTGCGATATTCACATTACAAGTTCTACAGGCAAGAGTGTAGGAGGGTAAAATGTTGTAATGTCTGGATAATGGAAGACTTCTCAAACTAATCAGTGATTTTAAATCTACAAGGAAGACCGGTATCCTTTGAAAGAAAGGGTAGTTTAACTTAATAAAGATTCTGGAGACTCTGAAAGTAAAGGCAACAATTAGTGTCTAGAACAACTCAAGCAGCATTTGGTAAAGCTCAACACTGCATGACACCATTCAAGTACATTTAAAGAGGCTCTTCACATGAAATCTCTGCTGATTCATCTTGATGAGGAGAGTCAATCAGCTGTTAACATGTCAAACATGATTTATAACAGCTGTGTATATATATCTGTCATAAATGAATGCCAGAGATGACCATAATGAAGATGCCTTGATACTTTTAACTACACACTTTTAATATTTGAACTATTGTACAGAGAAAAAGGCGACTGGTTGACTCTCACTAAAGGGAAAAGATTGGGCCTCTGCTGGTCTAATTTAGGACAGAACTTGTTGAGAAAATATATTTTTTAAGGCACTCAGCCCATAAGTCCTCCCTTAGAATTTGGTTTGCTTGTTTTTCTTGAAGCACATTAAACTGTGACCCCGTTTACACCTGGTGTTAAGATCCGTCTCGACTGATTGAATCAGTACTTAATAGGGTTCAGTCAAACCACATTCAGAGGTAGTCAGACATGCATGTGACCATGTCGCATTTGTAGTGTAATGCAAAAGACTGCTTACTGCGTTTTCAAAAAAATACTTATTTTAAATCTGAATATTTTTAAGTGATGTATATCGTCAGAGACCTTGCTTTGAACTCCTATTACAAACTGCTGAATGTATTTGAGCTAGATGTTAGTACCGAGTATAAACGGGGCTTTGATATGTTTAAATAAAATATTCAAACTAGTCCTGGGTAATCTAACCATCCAATCACATCCAAAATAAAAGTATTTGTTTATATATGTGTGTGTACTGTGTATATCTATTTTATATTTTTATAAAAAAAATGTATACATAAAGACACACACATATGTCAATATTTCCACACACACACACACACACACACACACACACACACACACATATATATATATATATATATTATTCATATAATTTATATTATGCATAAATATATTTAACATATAATTGTTACATCTTTTTATAATATATATATATGCATGTGTTTGTCCTGATGAAAAATGTATATACTTAAATGTATTTGAATTACTTTATTTCAATAATTTATTTTATTTACTTTATTTTAATAATTATTTATTTCATGCTCAGTACACTACAAATACATTTTCATATTTATGTATTCAATAAAATGCCTTGCAATTGTACTTTTAGTGTACTAAACTGGTATACTTAAACTCTGCTAAATTAAAACAACTAATTTTGTCATTTTTGTGCAGAAGTAGTGCTGAAGTCTAATTAAACACGTTTAGTATATCTGATTGTGCTAAAGTGGAACTATTGCAAGTATACCTACATTATAGGCTTATTAATAAGAAATATGCATCATCCACAAGTACTCAAAATAAAGTAGAATTAAAATGTTTATATCTCGAGTTATCTGTCAGTGAATATAAAAAATTTGAGCTATACTTTGTATGAGATAAATATATTACTTTTTTAATATGGTGTATTTCTATACACATACACACACATATATTCTGAACACAAAAACATGTATTTTTGGATGTGATTAGCACTAATTAAAACACTACTGTTCAAAAACTTTGGGGTTGTTGTAATCTTTCTAAGATTTTAGCATCATTACATGATCCTTCAGAAATTATTTTAATATGCTTATTCATTGCTCATTAAACATTGAACCTGTCCAAACTTTTGACCAGTAGTGTATATAGCATGTATATAAAATAAAACCTATTCGTTTAAGTAAAATCCTTCAAGACACCTGACCCTCCTGTCAACAGCACTTCAGGTAGAAGCATCACACTCATTCTCTCAGAGGTAGAACTCTACGAACACGCTTGCATATTAGCATAGAAAAGCACAATGACCTCCTGACCCCATTGGTCTTTTAGGATGTGGTCATCCTCTGTAACTGGATGCGCAGCTGGTGTTTGGGCGATTGCATGCACTGAGGTTCAAGGCCTTCGGATGGGGAAAGAAATCCTGTGATGGGGCCTGTGACTCCCCCTGCTGGCAGAACAAAGTCCTGCAGGTTGAATGAGCGCCGCTGCTTCATTACAGGGAGATGCTTGTGGTTGGTGACTCCCTCTCCTGATAAGATTTATGAACTGCTACTAAGACGTCTGCGTAAGAGAGAGGCAGGTTTGGTGCCGGTGTCCTCCTGATCGCTCTCACAGTCTCTCTGATTCGGATAAAACAGATAAAGTCAAGTTGGTTTTAACAAGATTAAAAACATTAGTTCACTTACAAATTCAAATTTTCTGCTAATGTGTCATCCAAGATGTATTTCTTTCTTCAGGCAAAAAGATATTAAGAATATTTTCCCATATAGTGGACTCATTCAAGCCAGCATTTGTGTTTATAAAGCATATGCTTTTTTAAAATTATTTTTAAATGACTGATTGTTTCTCTAGGACCCTTATTCATCGTTTATGGTCCTTTGAAGCTGCACTGAAACTGTAACTTTTCGACTGAAGGAAGATGAACACAAAAGTCTTGGAGATTTCAATTTGAAAGTGAACTAAGCAGAAATAAAGAGTCATATTCATACCAGCTCTTGCTGCTCCGAGCCGCGGGCCTTACACAGTAACTGCATTCGACAAAACCGATTACAAGCTGAAACCATGTTAAAGGACATCTGTGTGGAGAGAAAAACAACTGGTTTGGTAATAGTTACAGCCTATCCGTACTAAATATTCATCAGAATCCAGACAGAATAAAAGTGCATCTTCTGAACAGCAGGTGTCTCTCTTTACTCATAGCTCTGGTAGTTTAGAGAAGAGTCATTTGAGTCAGCTTAAGTAGTGTTAGCAACCGGTTCAGACACTTAAAGGAACAGTTCAGTCATTTTTGTTGCTTTTTTAGAGTCCCGTGTTGGACACATGAAAAAAAATGCAATGGAATAAATAACATATTTTTGGGTGAACTATCTCTTTAAGAGACGGTGAGATCACAACGGAAAAAAGGGCTTGCATCATGCCTTTATTAAAAGCAGCTGTCGGTTAAAATAAAAAAATGGGAGGCTGATATGATGAAAATAGCATTCATTAATACCACATGAAGCCACAGAATGACTGAGAGGGACAAAAAGACATAAAAGACAAAGCATGCAGTGAGACACACAGGTAGTGACAGAAAACGTTGGTTTGTGGGTAACGAGTGTCTCTGCACTCTCCAGCCAATAGCAGGTTTCTCTGACCATGTTTTAAAAAAACCCACAGCAGTCACACCAATACCGACCTTCCATTTCCTCCTCGCATTGAACTTCTTGAAGTTCTTCATGTTGATGGACGAGCGGTTCCTCTTGGCTATTTGAGTTCTGTTTAGAGGCTAAAAGAGAAATGGATGCGGAGAACAGTTAGTGAAATGATCAAAGTTAAACGAAAATTAATTCGTCTTACAGTACTAGCACTATGAGTTCACGCATCTCACCTTAATCCAGGGGTGAATGAGACAATCTTCCGCGGTCATTCGGTCACTAAACACAATGATAGCATAAACATATTTAACCCTTAGATAGATCTAAAATACAGCTTATATTATTCCCTCAAAGCAGAGCAGCGTGGGAATCTTTTTATATTTGATAAAAATATATTTTCAAAAAATGTATTAATATATTAAAATGTATAAAATAAAAAGAATAAATATTCTACAAAATAATAATAATAATAATAAAACATATTTGAAATGTTTTGGGAAACTATTTAATTTGTGATCCCAGTAATTGTAATATATACACACTCCCAGGCAAAAGTTTGGAAACAGTTCGATTTTTAATATTTTTAAAGATGTTTGTGTTCATCTTGATTTCTGAAGGATCATGTGACACTGAGTGATGATGCTGAAAATTCTGAAAGAATAAATCAGACTTTAATGTATAGTAAAAAAGAAAACGTTTATTTTACATCGCTATGATATTTCACAATATTACATTTTTGTCCTGTATTTTTGATCAAATAA
Source organism: Enteromius treurensis (assembly GCA_032275025.1). Classification (NCBI taxonomy): domain Eukaryota; kingdom Metazoa; phylum Chordata; class Actinopteri; order Cypriniformes; family Cyprinidae; genus Enteromius; species Enteromius treurensis. The sequence goes on along the minus strand of JAUCMU010000039.1, from coordinate 15,115,706 downwards.
ATGCAGCCTTGAAGAAACATCTTACTGTTTCCACTCTTTTGACTGATAATGTGTGTATAATCTGAATCTTGTTACCTCTGGTCTTTAACTAGCAGTTTCTGGATGAAATCTTTAGCCATGTTGCTGGTTTGGCTGAAGTAGTGAGGCTCAAACTCATAGTTCATTGCCACGATGTTCCTCAGCGTCTCTTCGTCTGTTTCTCCTTGGAACGGTGACAGGCCGCTCAAACTAATGCCATAAATATACATGATTAAGAAAAGCCTTTGCTTTCATAGCTTCCATAAAAACACAAGCGTTTCCACACATATTCTTCCTGCAAAATCCATATTTTCAATTTTATGAAATTTAAGTAATTTTTATAAACATACAAAGATCTGTCCGTGCAAGTTTTTGTCTTGAAACAGCTTAGATTTATATTTCAGTCTAGGACTAGCCTAGTCTGTGACGGTGAGGGTAAAAATGTTAACACTTAAAAAAATATGCACGGCACCATTAAATTCCCTGCGTGAAGATAAAGGCTATTACTAGTCTGTAGGTTATCTGCTCCACATCTGGTGTACTTCACTTCTGACACGACTGATCTCATCCCACAGGACCTGACCTATAAACCTGAAGAAGCACGTCGCCTGTCTAACAGAGAGGCTTTATTCAGAGGTGATTTATGTCCGAGTTAAAGACTGAATATTTGGAGCAGCACTTTGGTCTGCGGACCGATTCTTAAAGGATTTGACTGTCAGGAGAGTTATCATATGATTAACAAAGGAAGATTACTTACAAAATGTAGGTAATGACACCAATGCTCCTGAAAAAACATCACAAGAACATGATTAATCATCATTAACTGAAAGCAAAAACAAGAAAACAGTACAAATATTTATTGAACTACTGTAAACACAAATACAGTATTTTTTAATGATGTCAAAAGATTAATTGCATCCAAAATAAAAATGTGTTTACATTATATACATGTATATATACAGTATATACTGTACAGACCAATGCATATATATATAAAAAAAAAAAAAAACTTAATTATGATTTACCACCATAGCAACTATGGCTATACTCATGGCTAGATAGAACATCTCAATTTCACAATTCAATTTTATATATATATATATATATATATATACAGTACGCCATTTCAAAACAACAACATAACCATTTTTGTTTTAATTTATTCACACATATATAAATAAACAAGTGCAAAAATACAAAAATATGCATGTAATAAAAATATTAAAGTGATAAGAACAATTAAATAGTTTTTCAGTTTTATAGTTTCAATAGTTTTTTTTTTTAGAGTTTTTCAGCTTATTGTATAACAGAAATATTAAATATATTTATATATGAGAGAAATTATGAGACATAAATAAACACATGTAAATACATATAAATATTTTAAAAATATATGCTGTATGTGTGTGCCTTTATATACACATAATTAATATACACAATACGCACATATATTATGTTAACAAAAAGCTTTTTTGGATGCGATTACTCATGATTAGTCATTTGACAGCACTAAATATTTGATTTAAAAAATACATATATTATTTAAAAATTTGGTATAAAAATTCAGATTTATTTATTTCAAATATTATTTAATCTAAAGTGAATCAAATTTTCACATGTTCATCATCGAAGCCACGTCCTCTGCTTTGTTTGTGCCATGCTGCACCAGCTGGGCTTCAGGAACGAATGAGATGTAAACCGAACATGTGTTATGCTAACATTATGCTAACCAGACATGAGTTGCTGTCTCTGGTGCAGCAGATCATAGCTACTGCTTTTTGTCAAAAACCAAAATAGTTTACCATCTAACAAAGTTTTGCACCTGACATCCATATTCAGCTGCATGTTATGTAGTAAAAATACACACAGTACTGTGCACATGTAATCCCAGACACACTCAAAGATGTTGAGATCAGGGCTCTGTGGAGACCATGCCATCACTTCCAGTACTTCTTGCTCTTCTTAACGCTGAAGATAGTTCTTAATGACTTAATGTCTGTATGTTTGGGGTCGTTGACCTGCTGCAGAATAAATTTGGCGCCTCCCTGATGGTATCGCATGATGGATAAGTATCTGCCTGTATTTCTCAGCATTGAGAACACTATTAATCCTGACCAAATCTCCAACTTCATCTGCAGAACTGCAGCCCCAAACATTCAAGGAACCTTCACCATGCTCCGCCTGCAGACACTCATTATTGTACCGCTCTCCAGCCTTCGACGAACAAACTGCCTTCTGCTACAGCCAGATATTTCACATTTAGACTCATCAGTCAAGAGCACCTGCTGCCATTTTTCTGCACCCCAGTTCCTATGTCTCCATGCATACTTGAGTCACTTGGCCTTGTTCCCACGTCGGAAGTATGGAGCTTTTTGGCTGCATCTCTTCAATGAAGACCACTTCTGGCCAGACATCTCTTGACAGTAGATGAAGTTTCCTTGGCCGACCACTGTGTCTACGATCCTCAACGTTGCCCGTTTCTTTGTGCTTCTTCAAAACAGCTGCTTTGAAATCTTTGTCTGGGAGAGACCTTGTGGATGCAGTATAACTGCCTTGTGTCTTGTCGCTGTGCTCAATCATGAAACTGTCTTTCACAACCTCACCTTGGTCGCAGAGTTTGGCTTTTTCCAGAAATGTGCAAGTGTGCAAGTGTACCTACTGTATAAGAATTGATGCTGGTTTGAAGGCAAAAGGTAGTAACACCAAATATTGATTGGATTTAGATTTCTATTTAGTTTGCACACTTTGCATTTTGTAAATTGACAAAAAAAGAAACAATCATTATTAATATTTCTGAAAGCATTCTTTGTTTACAGCATTTTTTCACACCTGCCTAAAACTTTTGCACAGTACGATATACACGCTGAGACAGATGCACACACTTTAATGAGCACCTGGGGATGCTGCAGAAAGACAAATCAAGTCTGAACCCGCCTGTAAACTCCCTTATGCACTCCAACACTGAGTGTATGAGTGTTTGTAAGACTTACCACATGTCTGCTGCTGTACCGAGAGGCTCGTAGTTGATAATCTCAGGAGCTGAAACAGATGGAGAGAAACTAAGTCTTATGTCAAGTAAAAATAAAAACCTCGCACTCTTCTGTTGGCTCTCATAAATCCTTTGCATTTTTGGAGTTGCAACTTTTTTTATTGCATTAATCAAACGTATCAAACGAGCTTTGTCCAGAGTTGGAGAAGTCAAACAGACAGAATTACACCATTAACTGCATTCTTTGAGACCAGCAGCACATTTCTGCTCTTATATGAACCACAGAAGATCCCCACCGAGTTTCATACCAACAAAGCTTCACTTTAATTTGATTCAAACCCAGCAGGAGATGGTTTACAGCAGATGACTAGCAAATAAACTAAACATGAAGGCATCTCCTGTTAATCTCCAGTCCTTTATGTGACTGGAAACTATTAAAAAAAAGAAAAAGTGAAAATATTTAGTAAACTGTTGTAAACATAAATAGAATATTATCTACATCCAAAAATATATATATTTATTGTTTACATAATTATAGAATTATTAAATATATTTATATAAATTATATGAATATTATAAATATATATGGGATTTTAACCCCTTGGCGGCGAGGTTTGGACAGAGCTCGGCGTCCGACCCGAACCCTGATTCATCGTACGTGCTTCTTCCTTAATTTGTTTATAAACATAATTTATTTATTCAATAAAAATTTTTTGAATTGTTTAATTTTGAAAGCATCTGCTGTTTATCTCCAGTCCTTTATGAGACTGGAAACCATACAAACAAAAAGCTTAACTAAAAAAAACCAAAATGCTTTCGTAACTTATTCAGAACCCTCATGAGGGTGAGTGAATGAGGAAACTACATTTTTTGGGGGTTAACTATCTCTTTAAAGCGGACAAACTTGTTGGTCTATAAAATGAAAATATGTTTTAAATAACAAAGTGGTGGTGATTTTGGCTGACTCAGAAACTGGAGCGATACTGAAATCACCAGATGTGCTTAGAAAAACTCTTGAGCTCTAGTTGTCCACAAAGGACGTCCTCATGATAAGTTAAGTGCTAGTCACTTACAACACAAGGGTCTGCTTCATATCAAGTAGGACACTGCTTCTGGAGAAATCCCAACAATCACAGTTTTCTCTGTACATTTACATTTATTCAGCAGGGTACAGATATATTTATAGGAAATCGTTTTTATTTTAAGCTTTTTATATCTTAATAATTTATGGGAAATATTATTAACTTATTTACATCCTATTTACATTATTACAAAAATATTATTTTTGCTATTATTATTTTTAAATTACATTATTTGATTTAATTTTAATATATTGTTATAATTTATAATTGAATATTTATATTATGTATACTTTTACAGTTCAAATCATTTGATTAATTATTAGCATGTCCAAAATCTGAATTAAAACCTATTCTGTTTTGCATTAAAAAATGATCACTATTGGTCCCGGCTAACAATTTTTGGTATAAAAACATTATTGTTTGAACGTTCTTCATGTATTAATGTTCTTGTTTGGTTATAAGAACGTTATTCAAAACGTTTTTAGAACGTTTTAGTCTCTTGTTACATTAATGTTCTAAGAACGTCATTGAAACATTCCATTCCATTATATTACTGTTCTAAAAAACATTTTCCTAACGTTCCCAGTAAGTTATAAGATCGTTGTTTGTACGTTCTTAGAAGAATGTTCTTAGAATGTTCAAAACGTCCAGTTTTTTAGATTTTGTATTAATGTTCTTGTTTGGTTATCAGAATGTTTTTAGAACGTTTCATTCTCTTGTTTTATTAATGTTCTAAGTACGTTATTTAAAACATTAAAATGTTCCACCAACAACACGATGATATTGTTTTTTACCTAACGTTTCCAGAACGTTCCATTAACAACGCAAATATAACGTTTCTAATGCTAACGTTTTTAAAACGTTCCACTAACAACACAACTATAATGTTTTTAGGCTAACGTTTTTAGAACGTTTATCAATTGCGGATAACGTTAAGGAAATGCACTACGTTAGCCAAAGTGACGAGAACGTTCCCTGTTAGCTGGGGTATCGGTGGTAAAAACAAGTACTCAGAAGTACACAGGTTCAGAGCACACAGACAGAATATCCGTGCATCTGCGTTCTGCCAAGGTCAGTATTTAAAAGCACACTGATAAGTGTAGTCAGATAGTGTGCTTCTGTGTCACATTTCACCATGTTTCCTTTGGGTTAAAGGAATTGATGAGCTGTTAAATGACTCAAGGACATTTCTGCAGGACATCAGCAGTGGCATTACATGTGTGATCTCACGACAGTTATTTCTGCTCCTGTCCACTCAATTTTCAGCTGAACTTACGCAGCTCTGCCATTTCATCTGAGGTTAGTCTCCATGGAGACAGCTAGAAATAAAAAACTGTGCATATTGCCAAAGGCAGGAACATAATGCGTGCAGAAACAGAAGCAGGTGTAGAGACAAACACACACTCGAACGGATGCAAAATCAACATGAACACACACACACTTCACAAAACATACTGTACACAGGTATGTAAATGCAGGCACTATTATTATCAGTCAGTAAATATAAAAGCGCACACTCAACTGTCGACATATTTACTGTTTGCAGCTTAAATAACAACAAAACCGGTTTAACAGTGCAGGTATTTGAAGGTACCTCTATCGCCCCCTTGAGTACGGAGGCTTGTTACCAACATCAATGAACATTAACAGGTTAGTTCACTCAAAAATGAAAATTCAGCCTTAAATTACCAAACCCATGAGAACTTTGTTCATCACACCGAAGACTGTCAATCACAGGAATATATTACATAAAAAATATATTTAAATAGAAAATGGTTAGTTTAAACTGAAATACTATTTCACAATAATACACTTACATTAAATAAATGTAGTCTTGTTGAGCATAAATAACATATTATCTTTTTAAGTTTCCGGCCTCAATAGTAGAGTATACCTCACGCTTGTGGTCTTGTGGACAAGCATTCAGGTTTTTTATTTTTTATTTATGTAGCTTTATGGCTTGTAAAGGAACACATTCCCTTGAACTCAAAACCACACAGACTGAACCACTCACCGATATACTGAGGGGTTCCACCTAAACTCTTATACTCTTCTCCTTGAACGAAGCGATGAGCCATACCGAAATCAATGATCTTGATGTCAGGGCTGGGAGCGTGTTTGTCCGACAGCATGATGTTTTCCGGCTGAAGAACAAGGAGGAGGATAAGAACATGTCTTTGCCTTACACAGATGTGTTTAGTTTATTAGGTTGTACATTTTTTAACCAAGGTGCATTTGACCTGTACACAGGTTTTTATGTCAGCGAAATGCTTGATGACAGACAAATATGGCAGATATTTAAATAAACGTAGTGGATTTAAGGGTTGTGATCACACGATTGTCTGAATAAATAGTGTTGTGTTCGACGTGTCACATTCATTCTGTTCAGAGGTGACAGCTTGTGTGAGAAAGGTACACTGTCTACTTCCTCATTACCATTTGAAAATCATTATAGGAAGTGAGAGGTTCACTACACTGAGTTCAAATTAACTTTCGTAGGTCATCTGAAACTGCATGTGGTGGATGGGTTTGGTTTTCTAACTTAAAAACGGGCTTCGCACCTACCTTCAGGTCAAAATGGGCGATGTTTTTCTGGTGCATGTAGCTGACACCTTCTAAGATCTGCTTCATGAACTCAATGGCTTCCGTCTCTGTGAGGTTTTCTTTCTCGGCGATGAAATCAAAGAGCTCGCCACCTTTTATTCTACATTCAAACAAGATAAGATCCACAAAAAAAGAAGAATGTAGGTGTGTTGTTCATATTGTTATGTATTTCATAACAAACAAACACATACTCACAGCTCAATGATGAGGACCACCTCTGCCCTGCTCTCGAAAACATCTTTGAGAGCCATGATATTTTGATGCTGAAGGCCCTGTAGTATCTCCACCTCCCTCTCCACACTCTTCCTCTCCAGGCCCAGCCTGCTTCCTGCACCTTTCTTCAACTTCAGAAACTTCCCCGCCCACAAAACACCAGTGACTCGTTCCCGAACTTCGCGCACTTGCCCGAAGTGACCACTAGGACAGCAGAAAACAAAGTAAAAGGAGACATGTGTTACGATAAGAACTAGTTATTCAACTGTTTTCCTAAAAAGAGTAAAACCTGATAATCAAATATAGAGTACGATGAAAGTATATAATATAATGCGTAGTAAAAATTGTGTTTATATGGCACTGCAAATTATTTTAAAGGCACAATATGTACGTTTTTGCCACTAGAGGTCACATTTTCAAAAACAATAATGGAGGCGAAGTTCAATGACGGAGCGTTGAACCTTCAAAAAATCTCTCTCTAAACATATATACATTGCTCAAAAAAAAAATAAAGGGAACACTTAAAGAACACAATGTAACCTTAAGGTCAATCACACTTCTGTGAAATCAAACTGCCCACTTAGGAAGCAACACTGATTGACGATTGGTTTCACATGCTGTTGTGTGAATGGAATAGACAACTGGTGGAGATTATAGGCAAGTAGCAGGACACCCCCAATAAAGGAGTGCTTCTGCAGGTGCTGACCACAGACCACTTCTCAGTTCCTGTGCTTTCTGGCTGATGTTTTGGTCTCTTCTGAATGCTGGCGGTGCTTTTACTCTAGTGCTAGGATGAGACAGAGTCAACAACCCACACAAGTGGCTCAGGTGCAGCTCATCCAGGATGGCACATCAATGCGAGTTGTGGCAAGAAGGTTTGCTGTGTCTGTCAGCATAGTGCCCAGAGCATGGAGGCGTTACCGGGAGGAGACCGTAGGACAATAACAACCCAGCAGCAGGACCGCTACCTCCACCTTTGTGCAAGGAGGAACGGGAGGAGCACTGCCTTAGCCCTGCAAAATGATCTCCAGCAGGCCACAAATCTGTGCATGTGTCTGCTCAAACGGTCAGAAACAGACTCCATGAGGGTGGTAAGAGGGCCTGACGTCCACAAGTGGGTGTTGTGCTTACAGCCCAACACCGTGCAGGACATTTGGCATTTGCCACAGAGATTGGCAAATTCACCACTGGTGCCCCGTACTCTTCACAGATGAAAGCAGGTTCACAATGAGCACATGTGACAGGCCTGAGAGAGTCTGGAGACGCCATGGAGAACATTCTGCTGCCTGCAACATCCTCCAGCATGACCTATTTGGCAGTGGGTCAGTAAGGGTGTGTGGTGCCTTTTCTTTGCAGGTACCCACAGCCCTCCTTGTGCTCGCCAGAGGTAGCTTGACTGCCATTAGGTACCGAGATGAGATCCTCAGACCCCTTGTGAGACCATATGCCGGTGTGGTTGGCCTTGGGTTCCTTCTTTTGCAAGACAAGGCTAGACCTCACGTGGATAGAGTGTGTCAGCAGTTCCTGCAAGATGAACGCGTTGATGCTATGGACTGGCCCGCCCATTCCCCAGACCTGAATCCAATTGAGCACACGACTGAGCCTCATTTTGACTTGTTTTAAGGACATTACATCAAAGTTGGATCAGCCTGTAGTGTGTATTTCCACTTCAATTTTGAACGTGATTCCAAATCCAGACCTCCATGGGTTAATACATTTGATTTCCATTGATCATTTCGGTGTGATTTTGTTGTCAGCACATTCAACTATAAAGAACACCGTTTTTAATAAAAACATTTCAATCATTTAGATCTAGGATGTGTTATTTTAGTGTTCCCTTTATTTTTTTTGAGCAGTGTATATCATGGCATCTGTTTTACTGAAACATTTTGTTTGTGAAGGCTTGAAAGTCTTACTAATATCTGTAGAAATAAGCAAATGAAAGAAAACATTCACTATCAAACATTGCCGGAGTTGATCTGATCTGCATTCAAAACATCACAGAACATGTATAGCTTACAATTGTTCTTTTTTGCACCCGATTGTGCACCTGTGGTACTCGTGCACAATTTATCACTGCATGCCTCTTGTGTAACCGGTATCTTTAGTTTTCATGTGTTTGGCGGGTGATAATGAGTAGAGTTGAGTGTTAAAAAGTAGTACATGCCAATTTCTCCAGCGAGTGTGAAGACAGCATGAGAATCAAAGTTTTTGATGCATCAGTGTTTGATACCTTTGGCTTGTTAGGGATTTATGAAGTTAGAAACAGCTCTGAAGGGAAATACAGTCCAATTATAATGAGGACAGAAAACCAGTTATGAATATCTAACACTCATAATATTCACATGGTGGAAATGACTTTGAGTATGCACTCGTTGAGGTGTTTTTTATTCAGAACAGAGCACTTGTGTTAAGAGGCTGGCTCTTACTGAAAGAGCCATTAACTTGAGATGAAAAGATATTTACATATTTCCATCGTAATAAACGTGAAAGCATGAATAATGGCTATGTGACTGTAGCTAATCCTGGCGTATGGAGATTCAAGTTTTCTTTGCGGTCTTGAATGAGAATGAGGTGATGTCGTAATTAAGCAAATTTAATTTATTTATTCAGCATACTTTGTTTATATGATCTGAACTGATGAGCAAGCATGCACAAATAAATGTTGCTTATTTCTGATTAAATGTACCGGTAGCCCTAAACACAATTTCATCTATCTTGCAACACACATACACACACTCTCTAAGAGATCAACAAAATAGAACAGAAGAGAACAACAAAAGATCAGGACAGCAGCGTAACATGCTAGAATTTACCAGCATAGACTATAACAGAATAAACCAGCACAGAAGAATAGAATAGAATAGAATAGAATAGAATCAATCAACAAAAATAACAAAATTAGAAAATAACAGAATAAACCGACCCAGAAGAATAGAGTAGAATAAAACAGAACAGAATAGGATAGGATTGTATAAAATAGACTAGGTCAACAAAAATAACAGAAATTAGGAAATAACAGAATAAACCAACACAGAAGAATAGAATAGAGTATGTTAACACATGAACAGAACAATAGCTTACCATAGTAAAATGTATCAATATAGAAAAGAACAGAATAAGCCAACACAAAGGAATAGAATATATATATAAAATAGAATAGAATAGTATATGACGACAAAAGAACAGGACAACAACGTAACATAACATGATTTGTCAATATAGAAAATGACAGAACAAACTAACCTCGACGAATAGAATAGAATAGCATAGAATGCGATTATTTTAAACATAAGATCACTTGCAGGACTGAACGGTAAACAAATGATCCGATCGGAACATCATCATCGAAGTCTCCAGTGTCGTATAGCCTACGACTTTGAAAAGTATGTATCACCTTTCAGAGTCTGTGCATGCATGAGTTCATAATGCCAGAATATAAAGATCATTTCGCCACGAAACGAAGACGCTAAATGTTTCAGCAAGTTCCCTTCATTAACACGCATTTGTGAAACTCTGCTCGGACGCGTCTTACCGTGTGTGACAGGCGCAAATCCCGTCTCCGTGACTGAAGCTGGACAGATGCAGGAGTAACTGGTGGTTTGAGGAGCTGAGGTTTATCGACCAAACCTGAGGCGCAAGAAGGAGGTGCCTTCAGATCTCGAGCGCTCGAGAGACTCGGTCTGTCTACTCTTGGCATTCACTTCACTTCCTTAATGTTTGGGCTTCCAGAGACCGACATGCTAATGATAATAATAATCATCATCATCATTGTAAAATGACCCACTTATATTCCCTTCAAAATCTTTTTTTCCCCTAATTAACAATATTACCAGATGAAGCTGGTATATCTATTTACTATACTTTTTCACAAAAATTAAGAATTTTTTAAAAATTTTAAGCCGCCAATGCTTCAATGTCATTTATGCATTATTAGCTTTTAAAGAGAAAACAAAATAAAAATTGTGTCATGTTATACTCCCCCACAAGTATTCTTTTAAAGAAACTGAACAATTTATAATTGGAATAGTTTTGGTAATAACCAAGCAGCTTGGTTCCCATTAATTTCACTGTAGAAAATGAAATTCAAAACTGAATCTATTTAAGAGAGGCATTTATTAACACATCTCTACTGGTTTGGAACAACGTTGGGTTGTAAAAATCTAAATTTTGGGATGAACTATCCCTTTAACGAGGGATGAGGTCTCTCAGAAACAAAGGCCAAACGTCATTGGATATTAAACGCTCCTTGGTACAGCTCAAAAGGTTGCTCGAAAACTGCATCTTCCTCTCTAAATGTTTCAGGAGACATTTTAAAACCAATTAATGTGTGTGTGTAAATATAAATATAGATACACACTCATAGTAATATGTTTGGGGATACGGTCAATAATTATTTGAGTTGAATAAAATGCTTGATATATGTTGTTTGAGAGGAATAATCAAACTGACGGTTATGTAACATATCAATAATGGGTTCAGTGAAGTGTACACTTTAAAAGCACTTTGTGCAAACAAAATTTTTTTTTTTTTAATGGTTGGCTTTAATGGTTGATTTTATGACAGCTATTCATTTATACTAAGAATAATGGATGCAACGTTATTTTTACAACTCAGACTTGCTGTTTTACAAATTAAAAATTTATAATCTGTGAACAAGCCTATAATACTGTATATAACAGGCGCCATTTTGGTAAGTCCTATAAACAACCATATAAAGACACAATTAATCTTAAGACATCAAGGAAATGAAACACTTATGGAGCCGGTGGCACACTCCCATTAAAGCAGTGTCATTAAACACACACTGTGTTTTCTGGAACAATCTATAATACTCTTATAGAGACTCTTCTTGTACAAATGTTTAATCTGTTTGGCAGGTTTTATCTGGACCTACCTGGGGCTTCCTGGTGCTCTTGTAATTGACATTTCCAACTGATGTTGTTTTTCCATTCACAGACTCAGAACGCTCTTTTCGAATCTTTATACTTCTGATTACCGGCCTACAAATGTGAGAGACTGTGACGTTGCTTTGAATGTGTTTGAGGCTGCAGTGTGGATTCATAACTTGAAGTTGTTACATGGAGGTAATGTTCCTTTAAGCCACAGGACAAAAGTTTATTTTGCCAAGATCATCACAGATTAATATTTTTGTGGGTCAAAGAAAAAAATGAAATGACAAGCAAGAGTACTTTTTGTGGAAAAAAACAATGTAATGCAAATCAGAATAATGAACACTTGAGACAAATTTTACCAAATATTTTCTTATTTTAATGTCATATATATATATATTTTTGGACATATTACTATGAAAATGTTTTGTTGCAAGGACGTATCTGTGGCATTTATGATTATTTTGTACAATATTTACCATTCTGGAGAAACTGGAGAATGACCTCTTTCTGCCATAATATTAGAAATTTGACTGCTCAGTCAAGAACACTGCATTCTTTTCCCATGACAGCTTGTCGTTCAGAAGGTGAGCAATTAATGAACTATTTCATTATGTACATTAACCTTGACACATGTGACGTTTGTCAAAAATAGGTCATTTAAAGCATTCCACGCATAAACACTACAAATATCTTCCACATCTCTTCCTCAGCCTATTTGCTGCTTCCTAAATTGGCCGCTGTGTATGAAATGATGCTTATCCAGAGCGGTCTGTTTGGTGCGGTGGGGGAGCGTTCACGTGGCCTCCACATTCATCCCACGAGAAGGGGATGTTAACATAGTGCAACACCTCTCTGTGAGTCAGGCTGAAGCAATACCAAAGAGCAGCTAGAATCTACCTCTCAGACGATCCAGTGCTGGGCCACAACCTCCACAGAGAGATACAGGTCACTCATTAGTCACAATTATGAATGACTGATATTTGTTTTTTGGTCTCACTTTATATTATGCGGCCTTGAATACTAAGTACAAAGCACTTATCGTGTCAGTATTGCAATTAGTAGTAACCGTTGTGCTTTCATGTAAGTACAATTGCTAAGTACCTAATTAGGTGATTACTTTGTATTATGACACCTTAAAATAAAGTGTTTCAGTTTTTTGTTTTGTTTTAAGTATATATAAAAAGTATGTACATAATAAGTGCATTGTATCAAATGATTAATTTAAATGCAACTATATTTTAGTTAAGGAAATATAAAGTTGGACCATTTTTACTTTGGTGGTTTATAGCCCTTCTGAAAAAGAAGTACACTTAAGCATACTTTTAAAAAAGAGCACTTACATTACATCATTTAAAGTTTAAAAGAATATATTTAAGTTTGAAATGAAGAAAGTGTTTTCATGTACACTACTTAGTTACATGTTATTTTAAATTAAATAAAATTTAAAGAGTGCTTTTGACCCACTTAAGTAGGACCAACATCACATTTAATTTCACAATTACATCTGTTGTCTTTGAAAAAGTTGTAAATGAATATACTTCTTCAGAACATGAAACAAATTTCTCAAAACAATTATTTAAAATGTACTTTGAAGTAGGAGTTTTACATTAGACACTATTGCAAAGAGCATTTTTTTAAGTGCACTTAAGTACATAAAGATAAGTGTGCTATTACTTAAGTGGCCTTTGTTCATATTAAAATAAATGTTTAAATTGCTGATAAGATTTGAGGTGCAATACAACTGCACATTCAATAGAATTAAGCATATTTTTTTCACAAAGCTATATTGGTCTGTCGTTGACAAACGGTTTCGTTTTAGAAAATTCAGCCTGAAAAAATAAATGTCAAGCGACCACTCAGAAGATCCTGGCAACCACACAATAATACCCTGGCAACACCATGGCAACAGTTTTTGCACAGGCACCGCTCACACTCTGAAAAGCATACAGACGATAACATACTGTAGAAGTATAAATTGACTGCATTTTTAGTTATAGTTATACACATCATTGTCTGTCTCTGCTTAGGTCTATTCCAAAATTGAAATGGGATCTGTATTGGATTATTGGATGAGTAATTTCAACGTAGAGCCATAATTGCAAGCTTCGGTTCAATCTGCTCATTCTGCACATAATCAGACAGAGCGAAATGAGAAGAGAGTGTGAGAATGTGTTTCATAGTGTGAGTGTGTGTGCGTACGGATGTGTGAACGAGTGCAAGTGTGTGACGCTGCGAGGTTTCTTGAAGGTGAGAGGCGTGATAGACAGTTTTGTGGAGGGTGCTGAGGCTGGATCAGATCTCATCAGAACATCAGAGGACGGAACAAGTAAAACGTATTTTCAATGTGCATGTGGTTCAGGTAAATTCTGTCTTATAGGGACAAAATGTTTCCAAAAAGATGGCAATTTCCTAAGTGCTGGTTGGTTCCTATGAGACCAAACAGAATGAAGTTTTTTTTTTTAAATCTAAGACTGCAGAAAGTTCCATAACATGGAAACGTCTAGGTTACTATTGTAACCCACGTTCCCTGAAGGAGGGAACGGAGACGTTACATATGGGAACTCGCCAG
>JAUCMU010000039.1:15086859-15101236 GCA_032275025.1 Enteromius treurensis | reverse complement strand
GCACATGTGACAGACGTGACAGAGTCTGGAGACGCCGTGGAGAACGTTCTGCTGCCTGCAACATCCTCCAGCATGACCGGTTTGGCAGTGTTGGTGTAATGGTGTGGGGTGGCATTACTTTGGAGGGCTGCACAGCCTGATTGCCATTAGGTAGTGAGATGAGATTCTCAGACCCCTTGTGAGATCATATGCCGGTGGGGTTGGCCTTGGGCTCCTCTTGGTACTGAGCAAAAGTTGGATCAGCCTGTAGTTTTTCCACTTCAATTTTGAGTGTGACTCCAAATCCAGACCTCCATGGGTTAATAAATTTGATTTCCATCGATCCTCATTTATTCCATTGAAAGATGCACTTTCAAAAGCATTCATTTTTTTAGGTAAGAGTTTTTAATGTTTTGAAAGAACATTAACTTTAACATGCGAACTTACTTCGAGCAAAAATACAGTAAAAACAGTGTCTAATATGATTACAATGTTAGTTCATGTGCATTAACTAATGTTTACAAACACAACTTGTAATTTTAATAATGCATTAGTAAATGCTGAAATTTGCATGAACTAAAATTAATAAATGCTTCAGAATTATTGTTCATTCTTACTTCATATCAACTAAAGTTGTTAACTAATGAACTTTATTGTAAAGTGTTACCGTTTTTGGTGCGACATAATCCAAATCATTGGAGTATGTTCAGTTTCTCAATAAATATTTCATTATGAATTTTTTCATGAATCTTCATTGAATAGAAATCTCGAAAGAACAGTATTTATTTATATATTTTTTGTAACAATGTTTTTGCTGTTTTACTGTCTATTGAATGGATCCGAGCTGAATGAATTTATACATTTCTTTAAAAAACAACAATAATCTCAATGATCCAGACTTTTGGACAATATTGCAGTATATACCATGATAGTGTTTTTTTTTAGTTAAGAGAATAAGACAGACAATAAACAGCTGTGCATATCTTTACCTTCCCAAAACATCTCCAATCACATAAAGGTCTTCAACATTATCCAGCTTGAAGACAGCCATGCTGCTGTCTCTGTCTCTTCAGTGTCCAAAGGGAAGCTATGGGCTACTGTATAGTGCTCATGCTGGACTTAACATTAGGTCCACACCTATAAAACACAGGATGGGGGTAAGTGACCCATTTCTCCAAACAAACGAAAAACATTTCTTTCAGTATTTAACTAAACTTGCATAATCATTTACATTCAATAAGCCTTTCATGACTCTAAAGGCTGCTCTGACAGCACAACTATACTAGCTGGGAAAAAAAGACAGATATCTGGAAATCATTTACGAGTCCCCAGAGGGGTAAACATCTGGAACCCAAACCCATCTGATATGCCAGAGCTTCATACATGAGAAAGAATGTTGCACTAAATGCTCTAGCAATTCAAACAGATGTAAATAAGACATTCCTTTAAAGTTCAGCCAAGTGTGGATAAACCATTGGGTCACAATGTGCAACATAGAGCATGAACATAGTGTGGAGCACTGCCCGGACCTCAGTTACCCTTCTGTGATTATATTAATGCATTCTTCAATAATGAGTCCGTTCCCCACACTGAGCTGTGGTGTAATTAGTTTTCAATGGCTTACACAGTTTGTCACTATGGGTGGAAGAAATGAGAAAATGAATGAGGAGGAGTCGGGAGGAGAAAGATTATTTATGGAGTGAAAAGACAAACAAGGTCTTGTTTTGGCATTTCTGTCTGCCTGTCGCCCCATATAATCTATCATTTATCCATTTCTGAGGAGAAAATGTGCGGTATAAATCTAAATGGTGTGATATTGAAGGTGGATTATTTCACTCTGCATTTCAATCAATTTAAACAGAGTAAATGTGCAGTGAAATATGGAACTAAATGGCAATTTATCTGATTTTAATACTTTTTAATCATAGTCTGGAACAGCCAGTCAGCCAATCAGAGCTTAGAGGCCGAAAGAGGAAAAACAAACAAGGGACTGGTGGAGTACCTTTTGAAAAAAAAAAGTTATTTTACATAACACAGATACAATCAAGCAACTGTATCTAGAAGACACACATGCAATCACAACACACACACATATATCTGGTGCTCCAGGATCCAGCTGCTTTGCTCTGTGATGATAAAGTTGACTGAGCACACTGGACATTCAAATGTTTAGAGCACACGTTGTTTAAAGTGCACATCGACTGTGTTTAGAGGGAACAGAGATTGAAAGCCTGCATCAGTTCTTTTCCAAGATACCACCCCACCCATCTCACTTCAGCTTCCTACAGCAACATACCAGGGGAAAACAACACTGAGCAGAACAATAGACTTCATTGCAAAGCAAAAAAACTCCCTTTATATTTCACTGGAGCAAGTGTCAAATTACACATATCCCGTAAAACTTTGCTCATCAATCTGTGTCATTTTTGCATCATCACTGCATTTCGCAACAATTTAGCTTAAGAGGAACATCGACTGAATCTTCCACCACCTCATGTTAGCTACTTTATTTTGTAAACTCAGCTGAGCCAGACGTGTGTCTGCGGGTTGAAGCGAGTGAGGTCTGAAATTTGAGAGGGAGCTTGCATTCATTTCCTTCTGCACAAGATCAAAGAAAGAACGTGAAGAGCAATTCCAGAACCTGAAAACTTCCTGCTGAATCTAGGATCAGATCTCCAGCCATAAAACGCCCAGAATAATGATTACATCCTTGATTAAGATCAAAGTTCCAAAGATACAGATTCAAAACAAGTGAGGAAAACAAACAGGGGGAGAAAATGGTAAGAAAATCAGGGGAAAGTAATGTCTAAGAATGGATTAGGCATAAATGGGCACTTTTCAAAGCAGGTATTTTCAATCAATCAAATTTTATTTATATAGCGCCATACAACAACCTAAAGGTGCCCACGGCGCTTTCCAGTATAAAAACAGCAAGACACAGTAAACAACAATCAAAAAAGCACAATAGACATAAAAACAACTGTCGAGTCCATGACTGCATATTAAAAGCTAGTCTGAAAAGATGTGTCTTCAACTGTGACTTAAAAACACACAACTCAGTGATGTTTCGTAGCTGTCCCGGTAGAGCGTTCCACAGCTTTGGGCCCTGGACTGCAAATGACGGGCCACCAAATTTTAAACTTCAATGCACGCGCGCGCACAATGTATAGTAGCTATATTGGCATACAATATCCCTTAAGTTTCCTAAAATGGTAATGTGCAAATAAATGATATTAATCCCAATATAACCCGAAGGCTGAGTGAGTAATGTTAAAATACAGCTCTGACATGTATATAATAATTAGATGTTATCATATAAATCACATGTTAGGTTCCCTGACAACTTGTTTTACAACGTGAGGAAAAACTTGCACGGGCAATCAGTAACGCCTACTGCTTTCCAATGCAGCTTTCAGCTAAATATATGCGCTCTAAACCAAATATGGACAAAGAAACTTGCATTTCTTGTTTTTGTGAAAAACCCTAAATCTAGAAAAAAGATCGGGTGTATGTTTACCCTCCGGGTCTGGGAGGTTTCCTAATCAAACCCCGCTGACACACACTACTAGTTATGCAACAATCTGTGTTTCTTGGCTATTTCATTAATGAAGTCTGTGGCTGTCAGCTGCAAGTTTTGAAACTCGCACAAGGTTTTTTTTTTTTTTTTTTACATTGCATGCAGCTGGTCTTGGGAAATGTGATGTGAAATTTGAATAAAAGTGAACGTTCAAACAGCCAGTTTTCGCTTTTCTGCCGTTTGCTCGGGTCTGACAATAGCAGAAGATTTCACGTAAATAAAGACGTAATAAATACAGTATAACCACAATGAACGTCTCCTGTCGGCTCTGTGCAGAGCACGAGCGAAACATGCGTGTGGAAACTTGTCTGCGTCTCATTCTTGCGCGTCGTGTCTGTTTAATATTCCACTGCGCGTGTACTGAGCTCCGCACCTAGGAAACCCCGAAGTGTCACGACCACGATGCAACGATTAAATTAGTGTACATTTCCTTGTAGTAGTAACTTCTATCATGCACTGCGACATTGGCTCACAATATATTTTCTCTTATCCCCTTGGCTTTCATATAGAAGAGCCTATGTCAAATCCCCTGTAACCTGAAGAATCGGTTGAATTACGGGACGTACCTGTCAGAAATCCGTCATGAAGCCGCGTCGTGTCTGTTCGCCGGACGGTATTTCCTCCGGAGCTCCGCTCGCTGCGGACGCGCTAGTACTGAAATGAGGAAACGCTCATGTTGACCATGTCAGTGCAGTGCCCGCATGTGGCAAGCCATTTTAACACTAATCCTCCACACTAACTGTTTTGGCAAACTTCTCAAGATTCTTATTACGCAATAAATCCTACTAATACTACTAAAACAGCTATTATTTACATTTACATTTTACATTTATTCATTTAGCAGACGCCTTTATCCAAAGCGATTTACAGGTGGGCATACTTGTTCCAGAAGTGAATGTAATCTATTTATATGTGGAACTCAGGTTCTGTCATCAGAACGTATTTGGGTCATTCCTGGCATCGAGTAACATTATGGCTTCAAAGGTTTCGGAAAAAAAAAAAAGTTTTTATGATTAAATGTATTGAACACATTACTGGCCAAGCTCGGTATTCTATTACAATGTCCACCCTATTAGTTTCACATTCCACAGTCTATAAAACCTAACAGGGTGGAACATTTTGAGCAAAATTTTTTTTGTTTGTTTTTGAGTAATCAACATTTAGCTCTCTATTCTTCTACAGATGAACATAATGTGTATAACTATTTTAGATAAGTTTTATTTTTTTTGATCGGACAAACATTCTCCATTATATAGCCTAACAGGGTGGAACTTTAAGAGTGGGACAGGCAGGAAAACATTTAAAAAACCTTAAAGGGTATGAATGAAAAGGTGACATTTACCTGTATTTGTACAGTTAAATTACAGCTGAAAAATAAAACAGTACCACTTTGTAACAATTGAGTAGGTGTTCGGGTTCAAGTGCAAATATGATTTATTAAGCTCAGAAGCTCATAGACAGTAGCAGAAACGTAAACAAAGCAATGGTCAAATACCGGTGTAGTGCCGAATTTTGACCCCCTGCCAGATTATGAATCCCCTAGTATTGGTAGGTTTAGTGTTAGGTGTGGGGGAGGGGTTAGATTAGGGGTGGGGTTATGATTACTATTGATTTCAACGAGTGGAGTCATAATTCGGCACAACACTGGCAATCAGAGTCCAAGGAATGAGGCAGAGAGAATATCCAGGAACAGGCAAAGATCGGCAGCGAATAAATCCAAATGACAAAACAAACTAGAAACAAAAACACGAATGAAATCCAGCAACCAGGTTGACGACTTATAATGAATCGTGACAATAACAAACACAGATGGGGTTTATATGCTAGACGATGTCCGGGGACAAACAAGGTGGGCGGAGACAACAGTTTCAACATAAAAGTCCTGACAGAGCAAACAGAGGTGAGAACACAGATTCATAATAAGAGTCCGGGAATGATAATCAGAGACCAACACACAAAAGGAGTCCTGGGCGCTGGAGTGCCATCCAGAGGCCTGTGCTGGCACATCCAGCTGATCGTCACACACTTCTTGAAATTGATCTCAGTGGAATTGTCGTATTTTGTGAATATGTGTAAATATGTGACACATTTAAAAAGAAATATGAGTCCATAAATTATAGAGACAGAAAAGAAAAAAAAAAAACACTTAAAAAGTAAAGTAGTACCATTTAATGAATAGCAACAGTCAAGTCAAGTCATGTGAAGTCACCATTATTTATCTGACCAGAGGAAACAAGCCGTTAGTAAGATTCAACTATATATTTATTGCCACTGCATTACTTAGAGTTAATTAAAAATATATTCATACAAACATACACCAGTGAGTTTTAAGTACCAAATGTAAAAACAGCTTGCCACAACACACCTCATAAAACACGGGGGTAGGTGTATCATAGGTAACTCTGTCTGCAGCTCCATAAACCTCTGGAATTCACGGTTGAGAGATTGAGGTTGAATTGATTAATTACTGCAACACAAAAAATCCTATTTGTGCATTTAAGCAAGAGGAACAACGCTGACAATTATTAGAGATTTAAGTGCTTGTAATATTGTATGCAAGACTTAAAGTGGACTCAGCTCAGATCTAATAGCTGGACAGCTGTTCTTACTTTACCAACTCATTTTTGAAGTTTTGAATCAGATTAGGATGTAATAATGCACATGAAAATCATGTTAAATAAAACCGATGTATATAATTTGGCATGCATGACTTTTGCATGACTATTGTTCGTTGCTATTGTCGAGGTCATTTTCATTTCGGTATCATTCCGACTTTCATTCTCACTCCTTATGTACTTGCGCCATCTAGTGCATGTGTCCTGTAACTGTCAGTTAATGTTTGCAAAGAGTAAAACAAAATAAAAAACAATTTAGAAAATGCTGTTGGATAAGAATTACTTTGAGAACTATTTTGAACTGAAGATAAAAAATTATAACCTAAAAAACAACAAAAAAAGTAAATAATAAAGGCCTAAAAGAAAAACAGAAAAAAGAAAGAAATTGGATTATGCTCCCCAAAACACTGTAAAGGAATGTGGCTTTTTGGCAAATGTAATAAAGAACAGCTTGTGGTGACTGGGCAGAGTATTCTGCTTAACGTTCGTACACTTCTTTTGTCATCTCTTTCTTTTTTCTTCATCTTCATTGTGGTCGTTCTTTCTCATCCTGTGTGGTGAGCAAGTCACGTGACGCAACTGCCACCTCTCTCTCCTTTTCTCTCTCTCTCTCACACACACATGCGCGCGCATGACCTCACTCTTTCTCTCTCTGTCTCACCCTAACAACACACTCACTGTGCTCGAACATAAACAGAGATAGAAAAAGATATGCGCGTACAGGATACACAGGTATAAATTTAAATGTTCACAGTTTGTGTTGAAGAAGGAAACATCCTACCGACAGTTTTTAACAACATGGGTTTTGTTTTATAGACAGGCTTTCAAAAACCTTTAAATAAAATCTACAGAAACCCAATAAAACTGCAAGAACATGATTTTAAAAATCCTCCACTCATGCATATCATTTTGGAATTATACTTTGTATAAAGTATATTTTGAATGTAATAATCTATGTTAAGAAACATATATTTTAAAGCTTTTCTGATATAATAATTATGTACTCAATGATTAAAAAACATAAATTGTGTCACACTGTTAAAAAATACATTTCAATGTAATCAGTTGAGTATGTTTTGAAAGAAAATAACATTTCAGTACCTCGTGTTTAATCCAATGTGTTACTTTCTGTTTCTTTGTAATTGTTTTCTGAATTTTCTGCCAGTTTCTTTGCAGCACTTTGGCTTCTGCACTAGCTTTATTTTCCAGCTCATGGCAACTTTTCGAAAGCACACAGTGAGATTGTTTATTTGAGTTTTAGTACATCAGTTAAACGTTTCACAAGAAGTTTGAAAATGAAATCTGCACACAATCACTATCAGCTCTTTGCCTGTGACCTTTTCCGCTCTCTTTCTCTCGCCCTCGCACATGCATTTAAACAGGATGAGGCAGAAACACGCAAGAACAGATAGGAAGAGGTAGCAGTTTACACCCTGCACTTGATAATGGACTTTGACTACCAAAGGATTAAAGGTCAGCTATTTTACAACACCTTCTGAACTTACATAATCATTTTTTTTAGCCATTACAAAAAATAACAAAACACAAGCTAATAGTTTTAAGATAAAATGTTCTTGTTTCTTCTGATGGGACACTGACGACTGGAAACACTTTCTTTTAAACTCTTAAAATGTCTGTAATTATTCAAATGATTATCCTTATTTAATCAAGTAAATATATTTTTCAGTTTAGTATCAGAATGAAGCTAGTCCAGATGGTGCTCAAAGCTGCGCTTGTTCTGTTTTAATGTGTTAAAATAGACATCTATAGGTAATCTACAATAGAATCAAGAATTAGTTTAAAAATATAGAACTTGACTAGACTTTGTGAAGTATAAAATGACAATGATGTTCCACTAGTATATTATTATAATGCACAGACATATGAACTGATTCTGACTGCATGGCTACTCTATGATCTTTCAGCTGAAATAGAGTTACACAGAACATTTAATATTTATAATATCACTGTTTTGTTGGTTGTTTGATATCTAGAATATTCTGTGTTGCTGGCGTGCTTGTAGTCAACATGACATTTCCGTTCAGGGTTATTTTGAGCCTGACTGTACTTGTTTGATTCAAACTGTATCTCAATCTCTTAATTTTGCACACTGACATCTATATTTATATTTAGATACTAACACCTACAAGCTTATATTTAATATATGAGAGCATTTAAAGATAAATACATGTAAAAGGCAGTTAGATTGAAGGTTGAAAGCACTTTTAGGAGAACCATTTAAACAAATTAAATGTTGTTCACATCCATCTTTCATTTACTGTGGATGACTTCAACAAATTCAGAATCGATTCGGTTTCTGTACAGATGCTGAATCTCAGCAGAGAGAAGAGCGATTGGGTGCTATTCCTTCTCATTACCCGAGACCAAAGCCCCGTCCATCTGTAGTTCCAGAGAACAATCCCACGACCAAAAAACCTCCCATAAAACCCCGGCGGAGCATCAAGTGTCGTCCCACAGCACAACATGAGGCAGAGGAAATAAACCAGGGCCAGCAGAAGGAAAATGAGGTGAATCGTTCAAGCAAGAAATATGCAGACATGACGTATAAAAATATCTGCACAGATTTTCTGTACAGCCTATATTTCTTCAAAACAAAGACACTTCTATCAGCGGTTCAGCTGTTCTACATTATCACTAAATAGCCCTTTGATGCAAAGAAATCGCAGGCTGGTCAGAGGCTTTTTTTTCTAGGCGAAATTTATAATGTACAATACTTTAAAGCATTCTCAAATAATCAATGAGAGAGTAGCTAGATTTCATGAGTCCTTGAACCACAGTGATCTGACCCAGTAAATTTTATTTGCACATCTTGCTGCACTGTAAAGAATCACAGTGATTTTAACGGTAAAAAACAAATGGTTACTGCTAAATCCTGTCAAATTTACAGGGAAAACCCGGAAACTGACACTCCCAGAAATCCCTTTTTTACCGTGAATTTTACAGTATTTGTTAGTGTGGGGCTTCTGAAGACATCATTTCATAATCGTGTCAAGCTGATTTGTTTATGTTCATCATGACATTTTTGTAGGTTCAATTTTCACAGTGCTAGCAAGTAAAACCACGGAAAAACATTGTAATGCACTGCGAAGGCTCACTTTTTAAATTATGTTTAACTGTTATTTAAACTGTATTTAAACATCTAAATTACATTCTAATTGGATTCCCTCTGTTAAAGACCACAGTGAAGCGGATCGATCCTGCTCTGGTTCTGGGTCCCTTGAGGCCCCTGGAGGCTCTGACTCCTTCTCTGCGCGCTCACACTCTGCTGTGGTTTGAAAGAACGCAGCTGCCTCGACTGCACAGGCCCGGACTGCCTCTTCCTCGCTGGCTCCACGGTTTCGCTACACGCAGGTTACAGTCACATCTAAATATTCTTCCAAAATCATAAGAGAAAAAACAGGTGCACAGGCGATGGTGCACAAACACAGATGTGAAACAGTGTCAGATGCATACTATTCGGCTCACATTTTCACACAACGCATCTCTTTCGCTCTCTCAGGGAAGCAGAACAGCTGCTGCAGGATAAGCCACAAGGCTGTTTCCTGTTAAGGCTCAGCGAGTCGAAGATTGGCTTTGTGCTGTCTTACAGGTACGCTGTTTTGAACACACACATACTATTTTTATTTAAAAGCTAAAAATAAAACTGCTTCTGTTCATTTTAAAATACTATTAAATCAGTAAAATACTACAGATGCAATCTAATGCAATGATAACTAGGCTATGTGTGTTCAACTTCATTGTCGTGTCAATGTATGTATTTGCAACATCTCTAATCTCAGTCCCTTTCTAAATAACAACTTTATTAAACCCCAGAGGAGAAGACCGGTGTCGTCATTTCATAATTGAAGAGGAGGAGTATGGATCATCTGGTACTGTATATTTAATTGCTGGAGAACACAGCCATCATAGAAGCCTGGATGACCTAATCAGCTACTATACCCATAATCCCGTGGGGCCTTTTAATGAGATGTTGACTGTACCTTGTGTGCAGGTGCATGGACAGTTTTCCCTAGCTAATTCCCTTCTGATTTTTAATACAGAAGGGGAGATATTATAGATAATTTTACATATGAATTTCCTGTCATCTCACTTCATATCCTATCATGTTTCTTGCTTTCTAGCCTGAAGGGGGTTTTGTGGAAATTAATAGGTGCAGGGTGCAAGACGAGGAAGAAGAGAGGAATGGAAAAGCAATTGATCAAGAGGAGCAGACAAAACTGTCCGTGGCCATCGGTCCAGCTGTTCTGAATTCAGACCCCTCCAATAAGACCCCTCCTGCAACAGAAGAGCAGTGCACTGCACAGTATGCAGCCGTAAGAAAGCCACTGAAAAAGACCCAGTCGCTGCCAGAGTGCAAGTGTGGAACTGAAACAGCGCCTCCTGGGCTTGAAGTGAGTAGATTACAAGCACTGAATGCAAAAATAATTATTTTTCCCTCTCTCTCATTCTTTATATTACACTTTGAGGGATGATAAAGCTGACTAAAAGTCTATAGACATTTTTGATAGTCATATCTGTGGACAAGAATATCATTAAGATGGGTTCTTTGTTGAGAATCTTCTTTTGGTTAGTATTTCACAAGCCCTAGCCGCAACTGTTGACGGATACTGGCGTATTAACTGAAGCTGTTTCTCAGTTTGTGGGCTTTGTCCCACACTTGCGGTCTTTGCACTTGACAAATGCGACAAAGAACAGTGACGGTTCATTTTGGGGGTGAACTATCCCTTTAAAAACAGCTAATGTGGATGCACACCTACTGCAAATAAAACCTTCTTGCATTTCTCCCTTTGCCAAGTGCATTCCATACGGCTGAATTATAACACACAGGTAGGGCACCCACTTTAAAGATTTAACATAGCATGCTCACTTTACTTCTGAACTGGACCTTGTTTTGCCTGTTAAAGTCAATCACTGAAACTAAGCAGGGCTGATCCTGTTCAGTACCTGGATGGGAGAGCACCTGGGAAAACTAGGTTGGTGTTGGTAGAGATCTTAATGAGGCCAGCAGGTGCTCACCCTGTGGTCTTTGTTGGTCTTATGCCCCAGTATAGTGAGCACCATCATTTGGATGAGACGTTAAACCGAGGTCCTGACTCTCTGTGGTCATTTAAAATCCCATGGCCTCCCAATAGTCCCCACCACTAGCTGTATCTCTCTCTCCTCTCCACCTGTAGCTGGTGTGTCGTTAGCGCACTGGTGCTTTATTTTTATTTGAAAGTGTTTAATGTTATTTTGCTCCCTCTAGAATGGCAGTTCTGAGGTTGCTGAAAGACCCTCAAATCTAACATGGGATCAAGTTCCTCCTGTGGATGTCCCGTATGCTCGAGTGAACAAACCCCCCAGAGCAGTAGCAGAAAATACCCCTAACTTCAGTGCCCAACCTGACCTCCTGGGAGCAACAGCAGCCTTTACCCCTCCATTCATCCCAAACTTTGACACAACAGCAGCAGACTCTAAATATTGGAAAATGGAGCCCTTGCACACGTATGAAGAGACCCCGCACACACGCAGTCGTCCGGAGGAGATTGACTGCTATGCCGTGGGGTGGAGGAGGCAGGCGGCAGGGGATGCAGGTGAGGACGACAAGCATCAAAACTTGCATTTCCTGTCTTGGAGTTCAAATATAAGAATGACTAAAATAATATATATAAAACATGAAAATGCTTATTTGCTATGTTTTGACCAGTGAACCTTTCAAAGGATCACCTGTATTCAGAGGTGAACATCAAAGGTGCCCAAGAAGGCTCTGCTGTACCAAGACCAGGGCCTAGTCTTCCTCTCAGACCGCCCCCAAGATCTGCTCCTCTGCGACCAGAGCTCACTGGGCCGGTACATATCCATGAGAATATTATGAGTGAAATTCTGTGTAGAGTATTCAGTGCTCAATCTGTTATAAAAATGCTCCATTTTCTGATTTCTCCCTCAGAGCTTTGGCATGTCCCCACTGACAGCTCAACCTCAACACTCTGGTTTTCATCATTCAGAGCAGCCGTATCTGAACGCTTCCTCCAGCTCCATTTATGAGCAGATTCCTGAAAGACCAAGAGCATGTCTGCCTCCGCCAAATCCCAAACGCTGACCTAGGATTCTATAGACCTCTGACTTGAGCCAAAAAAGTATTTCTTTTGTAAACACTCGGCATAAAAATAAATATTAGGACGAAATATATATGTATATCAAAAATGACATAGCTTATAACCTGTATATAATTATATGGCGTGTTAATAGTAACCTCCCCATGGAGGTTGTAGACATGTTTATCTGTTTTTTAATCTATTTAAACTGTATCTGAACATAAATTTATTATTTTATATATTTTTCATAGAATCAGTGACTCATTCCAAGTTGTAATTGCTCAGTAAATATTTTCATCAAATAAATTATTCCAATTACTAACCAACTCCTGTTTGTTTCAGTAAACTGCAGCACTCCCCAGTCATTATTAATTACTCAAATGGGTCATTCCTGGTATCTGGTAACATTTTGGCTTCATAATGTTTGCAAAAAAAGTTAGCATTCTATCAAAATAGTGACATTTAAATAAATGGAACACATACAAGCTCGATATTCTATTTGAATGTCCACCCTAGTTTCACAGTCTATGGTCTATAAAAACCTAACAGGGTGGAAACTTTCGACCTAAAATTCACGTAGTTTCTTTATTGATCAACATTTAGCTCTTACCTTCTACACATGAACATAACCTTTCTGTGTCAGAAATGTTTTTTGATTGCATAATCATTCTCCATAATATAGCCTAACAGGTTGGAACTTTAAGGGTTGCACAAGCAGAAGAATGTTTTAAAAACATAAAAAAAAGGTAGGAGGTAAGATAGTGAGAGGTGACATCTCCATTTGTACAGTTAAATTACAGTTTGATCTCAATGGCACAAGTAGTCTATTTTGGAATGCGAAGTTCATCCTAACAGGGTGGAAAATGACTTTAGGGACACGGTAAATGAAGAAAACTGTAAAAAAAAAAATATATATATATATAGTTTCACATGATTTATTTGTTTAGCCTAGTCCATAACATAATTAAAAAATATTTAGAGGTTTTAATCATTTGATGGTTTATATTTCTAGTGGAAGTTGATTACTTTGCTCTGAGAGCATGATATAATTGAACGCATATATCATTTAAGGTTTGTAAAAAATATTTGTCTATTATTTCGGTTTAAGTGATAAATTAGACCCAATATATATATATATATATATATATATATAAATATAAATAATTTCTTATATGTGACGATTTCAGAGAAAATATAAGAATGTAATTCAGTCAGAAAAGTCACTGTATAACAGGAATGACCCAAATATTAATAATATCTTCAGGTATATCTACATCCCCATGTAATTATTTTGCTAATGAGATTACAGAGAGTGAGTACACACACAACAAGAGCATTTCTGTAAAACCCTCTTTATTTCCACAAACAAGCTCCATATTGATTGTGAAGAACTGCACAGTTCTGCATTTGAGCATCTATTATGAGAATCCTCACAAAAAAAAAAAAAGAGTTTAAGATGCACCTGAAGCCACCCTGAAATGGCCGCTTGATTTCAAGCAGTTGGGTGATCTGCTTGATGCTGATTCCGCAAATATTTCATGAAGGCTAACTTAAAAACAGAGTAAATCATTGACCATTTACCCCAATATGGGTAATTCATTTATTCAAAAACAACGTTCTCAACTCCCACCCGCCACAATCCACTTAACACCCCTGCCTTCCTCCATTCCCACAATGATCCCTCGTCTGTTTTTGTCTTGTTGTAGAAAACTCAGTTCTTTTTGCTCTTTGGTGAGTCGTACTTTCTCTTGCTGGAGTACCACAGGAGCAGAGGAATGCCAATGGAGGGAAGGGTCATGACACCAAAAGCTGCCCAGTCCAGCTTAAAAACAAACAAACAAAAAGGTTTCAATGCAGCAGCACAGGTGATCATAGATTAGAGATTATACACTGTGGTTTTTATATTAACACTTACATAATGTGGAGAGAAGCGTCTGTCAAACTCTCTCTGAGCGAGAATGCCTCCCTGACCCGGAGCACTTGTGTAACCAACCTGAGAGAAACAAAATCAATCAGCTTTATTTATATAGCGCTTCTAACAATACATATAGTATCAAAGCACTGTATACAACATATACAAATATTGTATTAACACAACTTTTGCAAAATAA
>JAUCMU010000039.1:15059480-15072924 GCA_032275025.1 Enteromius treurensis | reverse complement strand
GACTTGAACCTGATATCTGGATTTGAAAGTCAGATAAATTAAATGAGATGGTACAGTATATTTAACTTCTCTTTATTAAGTTCTATGCAAATCTGTAGCGAGTTTAAGTCTATGCCAAGCTTTACAAAGCATAACAAACTCACTGCGGACTGCATATGGATACAAAGTCTCAGTGGATCAAGTTTCTTTAAGTCAAAAACACATTTAAAATGTACAGAAACCACATTTAAATCATTAACATATAGCCTATCTTCAGAATGAATATCTTCACTGCTCTTTACAGATGCTTCAATGTTCCTAAATGGTGGTCTGTGATTTCATGTCGACATTTAAGATCATAACATCATAATTAAAGTGATCTGAATTGATTTTATTTGAGCAGAAAGGCCATCCTTTAAAAAAATAATAATAATAATTGGCATCAAATGATGAATAAGGTAAGAATGGAGTCTAGCTGAATTTTTACTTTTTTTATACAGTGATGAGACTGAGGCACAGCTGCCTGGTCTTGGGGGAAAATCAGCATCTTTAGCTGCCACCCATGGCATAAAGCAAAAAGTTTTCAAGTGTGTCCGAAACCGACGTCAAATGATGTATGGAGCCCCAAAATTACGCATACACTTTAATGCTTAATGTTTCAAAACATTATGATAGACTCAATGGTTCACTGCTATTTATCAAAACATCACTAGCAAGCATTATTGACTTGGAAAAAAGTTTTTCTTACAATTTTTCTCCACATGCAATGAATCTGAAACTGCAGCGACCGTGATCAACAACAAAACAAAACATCAATAAAGTACATCAAAAAGATATTGGAGTGTAAATGCAAACTATACTGTATCTGTAGTGTTTGTGGGATTATGAAGATGTGCCAGAGCAATTGTGTTCTTTCCTAAACAATACCTTAAGTATTGAATACTTTAAACCTTGCCACCACTTTAAACATCTGCAATATCAAATCTGCTGATTACACTTCATCCTCTAGCAATGAAAACAGCACATTCCTGGTATCTTCTTCTATCTCATTCAGAGCACGCTTCAGCACTGTTGACACAGCCCGAAAGGACACTATAGAACCTAAAACAGGTACAAACCTAACAACAGACTCAACAGCATCTTCTGCCACCAGAAAGGATAGAGTACTTATGACGGATATGATTGAACCTGTGGATATATTCTTATACCAGACTGACTTAATCAAACTCTCAACAGTCTCCAGTTTCTTCCCATATCTGTCACAGAGCTTCTTCAAAGACTCCTTATTAAGACCAAAGGCATTGCAGTACTTCTCGATCTCAACCGCTATGATAGCTAAATCTACAGCAATTGAAAGACCAGGAAGAGGAACCGCGGCCACACAAGCAGACAGCATGGCAACATATTTGATGTTTTCCTGTAGAGCCGCCTTCTTTTTCTCATGAATCTCTAGCGTGATATTCGGCAAAGCCAACATCAGCACTCGTCTCTTATGCTGTGGAAGCTCTTTCTCCATCCTGTCCTGCAGAGCATTTAAATCATACTTTTCAAACTCCCAGACAGAGATCAGGAACACCACAGGATCCTCTATACCGATCTCTCTCAGACCTAGAAGAAGGAAAAAGGTATTGTGAATTATATAATCTTTAAAGGATTACAAAACATTTTTCATGTATAATATGCATATTATCATGTATTCTACAGTCATGTAATATCAGTTTTAGATGGTCAAAGATATATCCACAATAGAAGCACAATGTTAATGGCAACCTCAAAAATGTAAGTGTAATTGTGTTTGTTTCGTTAACTGATTAACTAACCTTTTTCACAGTCCTCTCGGATGATATCCAGTGTCTTTTGCAGGTCAAAGTTTTCCTTTTCCTTTCTCTTTTCAGCCTTAACGCTCAAGTCAATCTTAGAACGAACAAAATAAAACCTTTTCCCCATCTTCATGATCTCTTTGACCAGCTGAGTGTGGCATTCTTTGAACCGATCTGAAGCAATTATTATAAAAAAATCATAGCGTTCAAACTCAACCAGTTTAAGGTACTCATCAGCTTTGAATTTTAGTGATCCAATACCAGGAAGATCCCACAACTTCACATTTTTGTATCTTGGGTGAAGGTAAGCCTCTGGTTCAGCAGTGGTCTCCACTATACAGGGTTTAGCAGAGCCCTCATCTCCATCTTCTAAACCCCTGAACGCATTGACAAATGTGGACTTTCCAGAACCAGACTCTCCCGTCACACCAATGTTTAGTTCTACAAGATCCTGCTTTTTGAAGAATTCCTTGATATTGTCTAACACTGATGAGAGATCCTGAGTAGATATTACTTCTTTAATATCCTCCAAGTCCTCCGGTCTTATTACACAATAATCGTCAGGTGTATCCATCTTAAAAAAGAAGCATCATGTGTGTTTCAAAAATAAAGTTATGAATGCAGTAAAACTGCAATAAATATGAAATCTGTCGGATCATGAAGGCTAAATTATGTGACGGTTAAATAGTCAAATATGTCCATTTTAATATCTATTTCTCTGCCTAATGCCCCGCTGCACTAGATATTACTCTGTTTCTACATAACTGGTTGTTCTTGTAATCCTTAATAAAAACAGAACTCCTACCTTTCTCCAAACCACTAAACGCTTCCGATCACGAGACAGGAAGAATCAGGATAACAAGACAGAAAAGTGCTGTTTCCTTCCCAAGTGTGAAATTCACTGCTGCACAAAAAAAAGTTTTAAAACATTAAATACATTTACATTTATTAATTGAGCAGATGCTTTTATCCAAAGTGACTACGCTGTCTTTTGTTGTATTGGATTTCCCGTTGACGACCTACGCTACTCATACTGGATTATTCTCAAGTCTCAACCTTTGATGTTCCTGTTTGCTGTGATTAACTCTGCCCGACTGTACTCTGACTCTGTCTAATAAACTGTTTGCATATGGATCCGTACACCTCTCTCCTCATCCGTGACAGATTGACCAGACGTGAAGGATTGGTTCAGCAACAGTTTGTCTCGAACCTAATTTGGAGACTTCTCTCTGTGCCATGTGGCATGATTACAAATATACCGCGCCTTAAACCGATCTTCCAGCGCAGACGCCAGATCGAGGAATACGTGGAGGAATTTATTTCGTGCAGCAATCAGGTGAAGGCAGATGAGGAACTTTGTCCGGGCTTGATCAGGAACTCTGGAAGAACTCATTGACTTAGTGCTTGTGTGTTGTGGTCGTGAGGACTTCAAGGCTGTTCTCAGGTACCGTGGTATAATATTGTTCTACAGACTCCCCTTTTAATGTCAGTGAGGGCCGCTGGTGTGACTAGGACTTCCGATTGGTCCATTGTAGAGACTGTGCCACTGTCTACGGTGCTGCCTGTGATGGCAGTTACCATAATGAGTGTGTGGACCGCACACTGCTCGCTAGAACCCGTTCATGACTCAGCTCTGCCCTGGCCCGAAATCACCAAGCCTGTCTGCATCCCTGAGCCCACCATTGATTTTAATGTGCCATGGCCTGATCTGCCACAACCCGCCGAGGATCTTGATTTGCCGGGGCCCGATCCACCTGAGCCCGTTCCCCTGTCTCTGTTCAGTCCTGACCCAACCACAGAGGATTCCCCAGTGGCTGCACGTACCCCAGAGATGTCGACTTTGGTCGTGGATTCTCTGGGATCTCCGCTGGTGGCTGCACAGCCTCAGAGTCGGTCCATCTGTGCTGTTCTGGAGCTCACGCTTGACCCTGAACCAGCCATGGAGGTCGGTTTTTAACTCTTGCCTTGCCATGAACCAGCCACAGAGGCCCTTGAACTCTTGCCCTACCCCGAACCGGTCACAGAGGCCTCTGAACTTTCGCTCTGCCCTGAGCCAGGCCCTGGAGCCGTCAAACCTGGACCTGCCCCGGCTGCCTAAAACGGGCGCAGGTACGAACTTGGCCTTAGAGGCCACCACTAACATGTTTATGCTCCTCTGTGCAGGCCGGTCTCCTGCTCCTCCCTCGAGGGCGTTTCCACCGATTAATCCACCCAGGTGGGCTTCTCCGCTGTCTACTCCATGTACACATCCAAACAAAACCTACAATCCGTAAATAATTGCCTGACATGATAAATATTTTTATGAATGTTAAATGCTACTTTAAAATTAAAAATACAATTTTAATAAAAATGTCGTTCATTAGGCCTATGTGCATTTCTCTCTAAAGGCACGTCCAGTGAAGAGATATGTTCGTCAACTTCCTATTCTTCAGTTTAGTTTTTAGTGTCAATATTAATGTCATACTATTTTAAGAATAAAGTATTTTCTAAATTACAATAATAAAATGTTTTACTGTGTTCAGCTAATGTGAAAATTAAACCTATATTGGGTCCACGCTGATTGTGGCCATATGCATCTTTTTTTTCCTTCTGTTTCCTTAAGATAATATTTTCTTCTGTCTGCACCTGCTAGACATGTGTCTTGTACTGTTGTATCAAGATCCTGTTTGTCTCCTGCTGGCTTGCTTGATTTTGCTCTGTCATTATTATCATGTGGTTTTTAATATATGTTTTGGTAGTAGGGTTGGGCGATGTCGACCAATTTAGCATTGTACGAATGTCCTGATTTAGCTGGCTGCTGCGCCAGGGCAGAGGATTGCGATGCCGGCTCATCATCATGATGTCTATCGGCAATCGTCTATCGACCCAACCCTATTTGGTTGTGTCATTATATATGCAATGTTTGAATAAAGTTGGATTGTATGAACTTGTATGGCATTTTAATGTTTTAAAATG
Organism: Enteromius treurensis; assembly: GCA_032275025.1. NCBI lineage: Eukaryota > Metazoa > Chordata > Actinopteri > Cypriniformes > Cyprinidae > Enteromius > Enteromius treurensis. Next base: position 15,068,170 of record JAUCMU010000039.1, on the reverse strand, counting down.
TTTTTTGTTTGGGTTTTGGATCCTTGCCGCCTCTGGCTTGTTTAGTTGGGAACACCTGATTTCTAGTGATTATCATCGTTTTGATTACAAAGACCGTCTCTGCATTTAATCAATAACTAGTTTAATCTGGTCATTATACATTACCACTCTGTTCTTCTATTTGATAATATTCAGTGCTTTGCTACAATCTGTGTTGTTAAAAGCGCTATATAAATAAAAGTGATTAATTGATTGAAATGTCGCTTTATTGCGGCGAAAAGGTTGGACATTGGGGTACACAACAGTTCACTGCTGGTCTCCTAGTAGCCTGTTATCCCTCACGATTTTTCTGGGGAAATCACGATTTACGAATTTTATCATGATTCTTTGTCATTGATTTGACTATTTTGCAAGTTGAGCAGTACAGACAAACTAATTAGCCTTTTTTTTTGTTTATAAAAACAAAGCCTGTCAGGGTAACAAAGTATAAAATAAAGTGGGGCAGATATTTAGGCCAAAATGAGCAAAGATAAAAATCGTTATATTCGAATAGATACACATTACAAATAAACATGATACTAATAAAACAAACAGTGCTTTTATTTTTCAGGAAGAGTAGGTGTTTTCAGCAGTATTGAAAGGTGAATACCTATATACTTCTACACTACATCCATCATTAACTCTCTCTCAGCTCGTTTTTATCTGAATGAGTTTCTTTTTTCTGTTGACCATTGTATTAAATTAAACGAGGACCAGATACTGTTTGGTAACTAAAAATATCTTATTTTGTGTTTAGCACAAGAAAAAATGAATTCAGTTTTGGGACAACATGTAAGTGAGTAAATAATGACACAATTATCATTTTGGATACTATACCTTTAAAGACAAGTGGCGGCATGTTTACTTCTGTCCCTTTAAGAGCTGCATGCATCTAACATACTGACACGTGTTTCTTTAGACACAAGCACCTGTGTTTAACGGTGTATGTTTGTACATGTGATAAATATCTTAGTTCAGTAATGAGGCGCTATATGGTAGGCTTTTAGTGCGCGCGCTTCAGGTGTACGCGCGTCAGGACAGCACACATATGAAATGTTTAATTAATCAGCGAAAAAAAGCGAATGATGTATTTTTGTGATTGTGAATCAGTGCAGTGTGCGGTGAGTGTAATTCTAAGCCTGAGTTAACACTGATGTGAATGTATGTCGCGTTGTACAGCAGATTGACACGGAGATGATAAAATACCACGATACTACCACATTTCTTAAAAAGCAGATCTTGGAGAAATTTCTATATCAGCGTTGGAGTGCATTGGCCCTCCAGGGCAAGATTTGAAGAACCCCGCTATAAGTTCATGGCTTCCAGAAAATCAGAAAACCTTACTTAACCAGACGAATACTATCAAGTATACAAATTCATCGCAATGGAGACAAGTAGCCTGTATATTTCTTACCAAATTCTTCTGAACAATCCACACAGCAGGAATACAGCAGCTGAAACGAATTTAAACTTTTCCACAGTAAAGTTACGGAAAACCGAAATGCAAAGCGAGCTCCACCCAAAACCACTTTAACTTTTAAACGCAACACAGTCAGGAACAACAAATATATAGCATTCATTATCTGTTGTATTTTTACGACTTCTGCAATGCTTACGACGACATCCCGATATGGTGTTCCCTGTGAGACCTATATTCTCAATATCTAATCTCTTATTCTACTTATTCAACAAAGTTAATTTTGGGCAGTCTTAATGTTTGCTCAGCAAGATTGCGCAAACATTGTTTTAACGGCACGAAATTCAGCCAAATTAATTTTTGTTTTGACAAAGATATTTTTGTAAAGGTTTCATAGAGATATATCTGATTCTGAGGGCGGAAAGCATTGCTAGTCCTCTGATTTTTTCGTAAAGATTACTAACAAATAAATAAATATACAGTAACTACATACATAATTTAATTTCTTTATATATTAAGCTTTAAACCAGGCTAATATAAATATGTTGAGGTCATGAGTGTGCCTGAACTGTCCACTAGAGGTCTCTGTCGCATCACTGATTTCCTATCTATACGGTCTCGAACACTTCAGACCCCTTCATGTGTTTTTGCATTGATATATTAGGAGGCTCAGGCGGTGTTGCATTTACAGCAAAGACGACACGATGACCTTTACTGAAAAGCTTCTGTTAAATGGATAGTCTGACAATAAATTAGCGTGAGGGAGGAGAAATGGGGTCACAACGCATTAAAGAAAATTGTGAAACAGATGCGACCCGTGTTATGCCAAGATAAGGTCATAGTGAGATCTGAATCTATTTACACAACATATATTATAAATAATGTACAAACTAAAGAATCCAGATTGTTAAATGTTTCTATTACAAATGAGCTTGACCATAGTCTACAGACTACACTACATTTAATGTCTATAAAACACTGTGACATCAGGTTGTTTGTTTTGCCTATAACTATAGTTTCCTGAAAGATGTTTGGTCTTTTTGTTCATTGATGAATTAATATTACAAACACATCTTTATATGTGTCTGAATGAATCCAACCTTCTGTCCAGCTGTTGACAGCGTAATGCACTTCACTTCAGATGATGAGAAGAACAAGGAGTGAAATGGGGAAATTCTAATCAGTGTAGCTTCGTCAGCATAGTCCTTATCTAGTGTTCCTTTTTACTGAACCTCTGTCCTGCCATTATTTTCAACCTTCCCAGTTGAGATTTGCTGGCGTGTGTGATTGTTACATTGTATCAAGTGTTGTGAGATTTATTTTGAAACCTATAGCTTTTGTTTAGGGAGTGTTAAGGGATTGTTGGGGATAGATATCTCACTAAAACAACTTTGAAAGACTATCTCTCTCGCTTACACAAGCACACACATGCATTGGTACACTGTGTTCTGAGAAAGACACGTCTAGCTCTTTAGAATGTCCTGCCTCAGCACTATTTCCCAGCTACGTGTGCTGCATGACACACGTAACATCCTGACATCTTATACAGCTCACAAAGATCAGTTACATTTGCAGCAGTCGCACAAAATACATGCAATGTGTAAGTGTATAATAATAGTTATAGAATATATCTCACAGACAAACTTGCATGTTGACACTCCGTAGCTGTAATGGTTAAACAAGTATTTTTGAATCTGCATTTTTAATTGCAAACAAAAAACTAAATTCTGTATGATTTATAAGCTTTTGTATGCATTAGGACCTCAGTCCCCATGAGTCTGTGTGCATACAGGTTTAAGTCCCGACCAATCTTAGCAACAGCTGTTGTATTATACAAACAACCCAAAACACATTAACAGTTTACATTTAGTCATTTTGCAGACGCTTTTTTCCAAAGTGACTTACAATTAGAAACAAAAATGTAAAAATATTTTACTCCTACAAGTTTATAGTTATATTATTATTTCTAATGTCTTTATTATTTGCTTTCATGCATTCGTACCATGTCTTTTATTAATTGAGTTTGTGTAATTGCAATATTTTAGACCAAAGTATGCTTGCAGAAATCAGTGTGTTTTCTGCTGTTTAGGCTACTAGCGTTCAAAGAGGTTTGTTTGGTTTGATTATTTTCTCATTATTTTCTCATAGAGTCGTTTGCAGTGGTTTCTCTCAACATAACAGACACAAATATTAGGCTAGATTAAGACAATAAATCGTGTCAGCACTGAAACACACGTGCAACAAGACACTTACTGCTGAATTATTATATATCAAAAAATAATAGGCTTCTGCTTAAAAGGTTACAAACGTTGATTCTGAACCATTATGACTCTTTTAGAGGGTGTTTGGGAAACATTTCTCACTTATAAAACAGATAGTTCCATTCCTCGATTCTGATTGGTCACAGCTGTATTTTATTCACGCTTCACCCAATGATTCTGTGTATCACTGAGCAACACCCCTAGCCACATAAACAATCAATAATACAGCAATAAATCTGTTCCGTTTATTATGTATTTCGGCAAAATGAAATGTCTGTTATTTATTTGATGAAGTATGAGTGACCCCTGCTGGTGACCACACCCTTCTCAGTCTAATAATAAACCAATCACAAGGCTAAATTAAGAACATAATAGTTTTATTAAAATAAATTGTAAGTCAGATGCAGTTCTTATATAACTTTGTGTTGTTGTTGTTGTTGTTGTGCGCTCACTGAATGATGTGGCGTACAGGATGTGTCAGAGTGGGTCAGAACACCAGGCCAAAGTTTCAGGCACAGCAAGAGCTGGTGGTGGAGAACAAGGAAATAACAGGCGATAACCTTCTATCCTGTACTTATGTGAATGACGTGAGAGAGTTCGTGCAAAGTCACACTTCTTCACATACTGATAACCTCGGAGTGAGCTGTGGGGAAGGAACGGGAAACCTCCTGTGTGAAATCACCAGCTGCAGAGTTTCTGGAAAAGGGCATGATGTTTGTTTTTCACAGATATGCTCAAATCAGACATCCAGGTAACACAATCTATAAACAAACTAGAGTTTCACTCGCTGACCGGACACAATGTGATATTTGTCTTCAGTTTCATTAAAGTCCTCTTTATTTTATTTATAAATTCGCTCTGTAGCAGGTTCATTGCATCAACTGTTTATTTTTGCATAATTTTTGATGATAAATGTATTCATTTATAATATTTAATATAAATATTATTATATATTGGTTGGAGGAAGCCCTTACCTATTTGGTTAAAATAAAAAAATCTGACTATTAAAAATAATAATTCATCCAACCATTTTCCAGGTCATTTGACCTACATAGATACATTTATTTATTATAAGTAAATAATCTTATATATGAATATCTATCATAGCATTTCGAGGGTCATCTAGGAACAACAGAATATTGTTGTCATATAATTTCCATAAGTATAATAATAAAAAAGGGGAGGGGAGTATCTTGATGCTCCAAAATTGTTACGAGAGGTTATTTATGTCTATTATAAATATGATTACTTGGCTTGGAGTAAATGTATAAAATAACAGCCAGAACTCCAACCAAGTCTACCATAAAACCTCATTGTGAAACTTCAAAGATGGATAATATGTCACCAGCAAAAAATTAGTTTTCCTTTCGGGTGAAAATTAAATTCCTGAACTGATTATTGCGCAAGTCTCTCTCTCTCTCTCTCTTTTTTATGGCATCTTTTTCAGCCGTATTGTGAAATGACTTGCAGGTGCAAGAGAAAGTGCGTTGTGTTATTTTACAGTCCTGTCAGAAAAACAGTGATGGTGTTCTTGTGTTTCTCAGTACTCTATTCTTAAAGGCCCGGTTTAGCCAGATGGCAGGCAGGGTGGTGCAGTGTCTCCCTTTTACAAGCCAAGTCAAACACTGGCCTCGGCCGTTCAGCTCTCCATTTCTGCGGGCCTCGCGCTCTGAGCACGAGAACAATGTGGGTTTGAAGCCTCCTGAGTTTCCCTCTGCCAGACACCAGCAGGAATGAGAAGAATTCCAAGTTATTAGAGAGCGAAAGATCGTGTTCTGTGGATTAGCGGAACGGCTAAAAATACTTTGATCTCCTAACGGACTCCAAGTCGTTTTGTATCTTGGAGGAAACGCTGTATGCCTCACATTTTTAAGCCAATAAACTTTAGTGGAGAGAGAAGAATCTTGGAGAGCGATCAGTCTGGAGCTGGGTGGCCAGAAAGCAGATAGAAAGCTCTTTGTGTGTCAGCACACGCTGATAGGGGATTTTTAGATGCAGCACAGTTAGTTACTCACTAACTTGCATCCAAGTCCTTTTGACTACTAATGTCTAAATAAACCTTGAATAAAGAGATTATATTAGGCCCCTAAAGATTATTCTCCTGATTAAAGGCAGTGGTGCATGCCTGCATTACCTTTCGATTTTTGGCAGCACTGAATCTTTACAGCTAATCGACTTTATGCTTGAGTTTAGTGGTGCATAATCAAATGGTGCGTTCAAATCACGTTGGTCAGAGCAAGATGTGCTTTTTTTTGGAAAAAAAATCTCGGTTACGTATATAACCCTCATTCCCTGCTGACAGGCTGTGACTGGACAGCGTGTCAGGCCAAATGGAAGCTTTAACGTAACCATCCCAACGCCCTGGAGGCAAGGATGCCTGGATTATCTTACAGAAGCAAGACTTGGGGTCGGAGCACACAGGATCCCGTGTGGAAGAGGACTTACTAAAGTGAGGGGAACACGATGAACAAAAACCTGGGATAAGATGCCAGAAGAATCTGGGAGGCCGCCCTGGGAGATGGGTGCGTCAAAAAAGCGCACTTTGTCGGCATCACCCATCTGCGCCAGGTTTAGCCAGAGATGGCGGTCCTGGACCACCATGGTGGACATCACCTGACAAAGGGATCGCGCCCTGACCTTCGTCCCCCAAGAAAAGCAAAGTCGACTGGGAGTCACGCCCGGAGCCCAGAAACCAATTGTCCAGCCTCGAGCATTCGGGGGTCGGTCGCGGATTCACCTCCAGCTCGATGCTCTTGGCTGCCTGGAGCACGGCTGCCAGTTCTGCCTCAGATTCTTTCTGAGCAGCTGCCGCAGTGGGGGACTGCTCAGTTTCCTCTTCAGCTGATACTGATGAAAGCTCCTCCTATGATAAAGACATCTCATCCTCTTCCGGGGCACCAAAGGAGACGCTAGGTTCGCAGCGAGACGAACTGGCGCCATCTTTTGGAAGCTCCACGGGACTTCGCATTGGGAGATCAGGAGACTGTGCGGACTTATTCCTGATTGTCAACCCTGAGGTCTGCCAAGCCATTAGCCAATGCAGCCAAGGAGAACGAAATGAAAAAAAAAGAAGTGACCTGACCGAAGCCATGGACATGCACTCGCAATGAGGGCATGAACCATCCGTGAAAGCTGTCTCAGCGTGACTGAGGCCCAGACAAGTGAGACAGCGATCATGGCTGGCGAGGAAACTCCCACACTTCACCAGCATGCCAATATCTGACTGAAGGCCGGGCTTTGTAACAACTGTTGCTAGTAACACATAACAACACTCTTGGTATGTTTCATTCCACAACCTCCATATGTGCATGCATACCTCAACGCTTTGTAGATGCTGACACAAATCCCTCAGGGTCATTGACCACCCCAAATAGCTTGAATAGCTCTGGTAATGCTCTGCCCTTTGTGGCTTACCAGTCAACGTATTTGAGAAAGTTAAAGTAGTGCAAATGTTTTCTTGTCAGACCCTTAAACATGGCTAATGTGTCATTTGTGTTTACAGAGGAGGGTAAGTGTGGCTCTCCTCTGTGGTAATACTGAAAGTCACTCACTTAAGGTTTTTTTCTGATTCCTGTGGAGGAGAAAAAGAAAACCAGGGTCCACAAAACATCTGTATCCTCCAAACATTTGTCAAAAGTAACCAGTGGAATTTTTACATAACGTGGCTTCCCAGTGTAGGAAATTAGTGTGTTTATGTGGTTAAACCATTTTCATTGGAGATTTTCAGAGGGAAATTTCAATTTAGAAAACTTTCAATGACTCTTTATGTTAGGGACGAGTAAAACCACATTTTTTTCTGCAATCCAATACCAAGACCAGTTATTTATTTTATCGATACCACAGATACCTCTTTTGATTGAATTTTTCTCTTTGCTCTCCAAAGACATTACACCAGTTTAACACAAAAAAGTATTTTTAAGAACAGGCCTGACATGTAAATGATCAGATCTGTATTTACCCTGTAAAGCTTGAAATATGACCATTTATTAGTCAAAATATAAAAGAACGTCTAAAAAAGCTGGCATATATGTTCTATGTTTGTATAATTTACATCCATCCATTAGGATTTTATGGTCTGTTTTGTATGATATAACAAAAAAAAAAAAAAACCCAAAACAATACATCTTCAAATTTCTTTCCTATATGAGAATTCACCTGGCAGAATAATGCTCTCTCTATCTAAATTGTGACATCTCAGTTCTGAGTATTGGTCCCATAGCAGAATCTTATAACCGCTTCTCCTGGAATTTCAGAAGTGTGTCCCACAAGGTTTGGACGAGGACCACATTTCATGAGATGGCTATGTAATCCAAAGCAAACCCTCCTGTCCTGATCCTGTCAACACCCGGTGTCTATAGCTCCTGGACATGCTTTCCTGGTCTCTATTGTGTGATGCTTCTGCTTTTGGAAGCGATGAAAGCCTTTTGTACTGTATAGCAATTTCAGAGAGATAGCAGATGTTTAGAAGATGTAACCTGATTACTGCAATATCATAAATCATCAGATGTAATGTAGGTCTGATGTGCTGTGCATGGACAGAAGGTACTGGTGGAATTTGATGAGAATTTCAGCTCAAAGAGAGGAGAATAAGAAGCCATATCACATATCAGTGTTGTGGAGGACTTTAAATGATTATAAACCTTAGTCAGATTAAAAGCTGAATTTAACACGGATGCTGAGAGGGAAAGATTTATAATCCATTTAATGGCAGGCACTGTGTAAAGGTTATAGATCAAACAATTTTTGACAACTTACAACTTTTTAAAACTATTGTATTGAGTTAGCTAATTTGTACAAATTAGTACAACCAAATTAGCACAACCACACTGTGACATATCAGAGGAGTCATTGGATTCCATAAGCAGGCTTTTTTTGAGAATAGTCAGAGGTGGGGTAGGATCATTGGCTTGAGCATCGCGGATCTCCCTGACGATGTCCCATTGAACAGGTGCTAGAATGACGGATGGTGGGATGATGGTTTCTGGCTTATTCAC
>JAUCMU010000039.1:15021086-15033487 GCA_032275025.1 Enteromius treurensis | reverse complement strand
CCACACACCTGTCTATATAAGACCTTACAGCTCACAATGCATGTCAGAGCAAATGAGAATCATGAGGTCAAAGGAACGGCCTGAAGAGCTCAGAGACAGAATTGTGGCAAGGCACAGATCTGACCAAGGTTACAAAAACATTTCATATACACACTATATTGCCAAAAGTATTGGGTCACCCCCTTCTGATGAACAGATCTGACCACTTTAGTAATTTCCATAAGTGCAAACATTTATATTTAAGCATATAATTATATTCTGGAGAATTGTGTGCTTCTAATTTTCAAGTAAGTGTTTCAGCAGGACCCTTTTCTATTCTAACATGACTGTGCCTCTGTGTATAAGGCAACATTTAAAAAGAAATTAAATTATAATTATTTAAATGTTTTTAGAGCATAGCACTTCGCTGTAGGTTTGATTCCCATGGAATGCATGCGTACTTTGAATGCCTTTGTGGGTTGCCAAATACTCAAATAAATGTAAATGCTTTTCAGAATGATATGCATTGATAAATTACCCATAAGACCCAAAACAAGCATTAAGAAAATAAATGGGGTCAATTTTGATGGCATATCAACTTTTAAGCTTGTGTGTAACTCCTCTGAACGCTCTGTGTGTTTGCTTAAGACGGCAAGAGCGCACCGGTCCGCCGCAGTGGGATTAATTAGGATTCGCTAGATTTTCTTATTTACTCTTTTCTTTATTTATGTGTGTCAGCGTTCCCCTCGCGCACGTACCAGTACTAATACGGCATTCTGTGCGTGAGTGATCCGTCTCTGATCTAGTAACTGGAGTTTGAAGCGCTGAACCTGCCGTGACCTCCGCTGGATTCTGCGAGCGAGTGATTAATGGCGGTGAGCGCGGAGCCGCAGGGGGTGCGTGTCTGTGAGTCTGTGTAAAGTGCGAAACGACACCAGGCCCTGAAGACTCTCGTAAAAGTCAGACCGTACAGTGACAAGTGATTGAGTGCTAGCAACATACACAAAACCTACAGACACATCGGTATGTGAGCGACAGTGACACCTAATGTGTTTGCTGAACTAGTCATCTTTGTTTTCAGTCCGTCTGGATTTTATGAACATACACATAGCAACAAATCCAAACAATACAGCTGCATTTCTTGGCGTATATCAGGTCGTATATTTACGTGTAGGTATAGATTTGCATGCTGACAGAACGGAATGTTCAGGCTGTTTGATTAGGAATGATTGGAGAACGATGATATCACATGACCTGCCTGTACTGTCACACAAGCCTATCTCGTTTTTACAGCACCTGTTTATCTTCAGAGACAAACGCCATCATTGATTTTGTCTTTAAACAAGGCTTGAGAAATCCGCGTGATGTTTATATCAGTTAAAAACAGTACTTGTATAAATTTTGACCTCTTTTACACCACAGTCTCTGACTGTCCTGAGCTCATTCACAACATCCGGCGCGTGGCGCTGACACATAGATATAGACAGTCAGAGATTGTGGTGTATAAGTGGGACAAAATCATATAAATACTGTTCAGTTTTTTTCCACAGGCTGATCGTTTCGAGTCGTAACACCTCGCTGTATCGTCACGAGCCGTAGGGTTTCATTTCTGTGTGTTTTTTGACTCAAGTCTTTGGTATGTTTGGTCTCCATTGACTTCTATTACAGTATATGACTGACAGACCGCAGCAGTTTGAGTTAATCTTCGTTATGTTCTACTGAAGAAACAGTCACCTGCATCTCTGATGCCCTGGGGGTCAGCGGATAAACATCACATTTTTTTTGTAAATTATCCCTTTAATGTTGGTGGTTTAGCCAGTTTTTTTTTTGTTTTATTGTTGTTGGTGTTATTGCTTGGCACTGGATATATGGATATCATATGATGCTCATCATTCTAGCTCCAGTCCTGATCAACTCACCTGGCTGTGATCTTTTGGTAATCCTGAGAATCTTGACTATCTTGTTCTGGAGTTGTTGTTTTTTTTATCAGGGCTGGAGCTGAACAGTCAGAGTTGAAAGATATTTGCTTGGGCATCGCCGTTTTTGTTCATTTTAATATGTAAAGTTAAACTAAGTCATGAGGAATGTTGCATTGGCAAATAGCTGAAACAAAACTTTAAAACTTGTTAACACTTTTAGTCTACGTACCAGTTATCACTATTAAATAGTTGCTTATTAGCATGCCTAGTATTGACCTATTGGCTGTTTATTACAGTAGGTATTCAGCAGATATTCAGCATGACCTGATTTCGGCATTCTTAATCCCACCCAATACCTAAACTTAACAACTAGCTAACCATCTTTTGTTAAGCAGCAAATTAAGATTTGAGGCTTAGTCAATAAATATCAACAATTGGTTGTCCAGAAGTTATAGATTTAAACCCATCAAGGTTTTGTAACCGTATTCAGAAAAAAAAAAAAAAAAAATAGATATAGAGATAGATATATATATATTGTTTGCATTTATTACACTGTAGTTATTTTAGCTTGAAAATCAAATCAAACATCGCAATATACTCTACAAGAAGTAACCTGGCAAATCTTGGCATCTTTTGAGAATTTTCTAAGCTTTTTTGACTATTAGTCGACCAAAATATTGGCAAGGCTGATATATAATTTTCTGTTTGACTGATATGTTCAATGTTTTGACGGTGCTGAGAAAGGAAGCGCCTGAGCCCAAAGTGCTTGGATTGTTCGTTCAGTTCTAATACGGTAAGAACTGTATCAGATAGAACAGTTAAACGAAGGAATTAAAATGTTAGTTTTATAATGATTGCTTTAATATTATTAGTAATAGAACATCAAACATTATAATACTTTCTCGTTTGCCGTCAATATTCAGTAAATGCGCCTTTAGATCATTTAAACAAATCTCTGAATGACTAATGAATATTTAAATTCACAAAACTTTAAACTTAGTCGAATCTAGTGTTATGATCATGTGATCTCTGAGTGACGGTCAATCAGTGTGAGACGCACGATCAACTTTAAACTTGTGATTTCAAATGATACTGCACGTTATGCATTTACCCACTGTCATATTCACTGTATGCTGTATGTGATATGAGTGCTACTTTGGCTTTCTTTGAAAGTTATCATTCCCAAACAAACTACCCAGAATGCCCTGTTGGTTACAGTATTTACTGTTAAATATTTATTCATTTGCCAAAAATACTTAGTGTTTTGAGGTATGTTTATTTAACACATTTATATTTTAAATTCATTTTCAAATTTCATAAATATTATAATAAATAAGGTTATATCGGTCTAATATCGGTTATCGGCCACGCTGATATCGTACTTCAAAAGAAACCCATATTGGTTGACCACAAATTTTGACTCTTTCTGAACTAACAATATCACAAATTACTCTTGAATTTCATTGTTTGTCTTCTAACTTCTAAAAAAGACCACATGTAAGTTGTAAAAGGAACCTTTGTTTGCGGTGTCCTCGCTTACTCTCTAAACTACAGACAAGCTTAGACGCCCTCAAACCAGCTTTGCTTTGATGATAGGCTGACATTTGTTAACTTATAACTGAACTCAACTGCTTCAAGCAGCATGGGACTACACTTTTGTTTTAGTCAGTCTTGTCCTCAGGATGTTGCGATCAGCTGATAAAATTTTCCATGAATGCTTTGCCTGATTGGAAAAATCTAATTTCTCTGTCTTCATCTTTACTTGTTTTCTTTAAATGGCTGTCTTGTTGCGCGTGTAGAGAGTGTATGATATTATACAGTGCTTAATTTGTCTCTGCCAGATTACTGTACTTATGCACTGGCTGATTGTTTGGGTTCATCTTGAATGTTTGCTTGCTTGCGCTGTCCCATTTCGTGTCTATCCAAAACTCATCTAAGATAAGAAGGATGTCTAAGACGTTCGTTTCAGAGAAATTACCATGTGACTTTTCACACATAAATACATGGGCGTGTGCTATAGTTTCTATATGAGTGCTGCTCAATTGAAACACCACCTATAGGTTTCTGATTCTTGTTTTCCTGCCACACAGTAGTTTAGGATTTGAGGCAGGGTCAGTCACGTTTATGTGTTTAAGGTATGACTGTCGGTAGCAAAGGTCACTCAGTTTAATTCACGTGTATTTATGTAGCATTTTAAACAATGGTAAATGTCATGAAGGAGCTTTACTGGGTGTGATGCCTAAAATCCCAGTGAGTCAGCAGAACGTCTGACGGCTTGAGAACATGACATTGTCAGGCCATGAGAAGTTTAATTAGACACCTTTTTTATGTGCTTTTTATCTGTACACCGTGATAGCATTATTTTGTGTATGCACGTGTTTGTATAGATAGATAGATAGATGGATAGATATGTAGGTAAAAACACATTGTTAAATTATTTACAATTTTAAATGATCAATTAATATGAATAGTATTCATTATATTAATAGTTATGAATAGTTTGCATTCATTAATGTTAGTTGATTCAATAGCTAACATAAATTAATAAACAATAATTTCACAGCATTTATTTATTTAGCTTCCTAACTTTGAAAATGTGTTCATTAATTTTCTTCTGAATACATTCAGTTATTTGTTCAATTTAAAAAAGGGTTTAAATGTATTAGTTCATGTAAAATAAGCATTGATTTAGATTGCATGGTATGCTAGGTGTATCTGTCCTCCAAAATGTTATTTTTAATCTAAAACCTAGTATTAGGGTAGTTTTTGGGTCAGATGTTTGCATATCCACTTAAGTATGACGATGCACGTAAAAAAAATTTTTCTTTTTTTTTTAAACCCATCACACCACTGACTTATTTATCTATGTCCTGAGTCACGCTCCTTGAGAACCACTTTGTATTCTTAGTTCACACAGCCAAACAAACCCAAATGCCCCATTTGGCAGAACCTTTGCCAAAAACCTCCTCCCAGGTGACCCATTAAAGATTTGTGCTGTGAAACGAGACCCCGTTGCAGCGGAGTTGAATAGGTCTGTGCGTGTGGATCCTGTCTCCACCCTAGTGTACACTCAACACCAGTTTGTTTCGGTTTGTGTGCCAGAGCCTTAGGACACTCTATAAAACACACACACACTCTCACACACTGGCCAGTCAGCTGACTGCAACACAAACCCCTGAGAGATGACATGAGCCAACATTACTGAAAACATCAGCATGAGAAAATAATCCTCTCCTCAAACTACCCTTGTCCCTCTTGATTCCTAATTCTTCTTCTTGACTGGTATCTTTATGTCTGGTCCTTTTGATGTCAGTTAATTGGAAAATTACATTTCAGGAGAAACAATGTACCGACTCATGATGATTTCTGGAGCTTGATATTGTTTGTGGAGCTGAAGGAGATGGAAACTGATGATCATGGGATAAAAAAAGTGATAGTTGACATTATCAAATATTTTGCAAATAACATTCAAAACACCTCTAGAGAGAGAGTGCACACTTACATTACGAGAAGATTAGACTAGTGCGCATTTAGAGTGTCTTCTTTCACTTTCACTGCATGGTTCAGTCTAATAAATTGATCACAGATTCAAGACATAGGGTTAGAAAATGTACTTTTGTATACCATTTCATATAGCTTAGTTTATCAGTTTCAGGATATTTATTTTTTACAACAGTTCCATAAACAAGAAGACTTCAAAAATATTCAACATCAAATAAACAGAATTTGTCAGGATTATCAGAAATTGAAAGTTGGTCGAGAAGATGTTCTGCGTCTAAATATACGCAAATCTTGTCCATAAATAAGAGATGGATGCAGCAGTTATGAGAAATGAATTACCTGTGCTAATGCTGAGTTTTGCACTCTACTTTTTTATATATGAACATATAATCGTGTGTCATCATGTATCCTGTTCATCTCTGTTTTTATTCTTTATTTATCTGGGGTTGTTTCCACTTGCTGATAAACTGTCAAACACATCGGGTTGCACAAACATGTCTCTCTCTCTCTCTCTCTGTATCTCACAGACTGGCTCCTCTCCATGAAACCTGAGACTTCTAAAGCTGTCAGCGACGTTTATCCCCTGAGATCTCTAAACAAAGGCGTGTGTGTGTGTATGTCAGGGCAGGTTATATTTTTTGCCTCGATGTGTGAATGTGGATTTTTACAGTATATTTGTGATGTCACTGAAAGGCAGGGTCACGAAGAGTTCAGTAAACTGCGGGTGGTAATAATGCCTGTGTTTGAGTATGTGCATGTGTGTCAGGCTTGCGCGGGGTTAAAATCGAATTTGCTCTGTGAAGTTAAGTAATAAGAGTAAGGTGAGTGATGGCAGCACACAGGACTGTTTACAAATGAACTTGTGGGGCCGTATTTCCAGACAGCCACAGGTTTCTCATAGTCTCCGGCGCTTTTCTAATTTCCTCTTATCTTAGACACGGTTTTATCTCAAGCTGAGTTGTACATTATTTAAACAGCCATCCGTTCAAATGGAAATAATGTTGAAGTTAGAAGGACCGTTTCCTGTTATTCAGTGTCTTATTCAGATGTAAAAGTTTCTTGTTTCCGATGTCTTTGATCTTTTACTGTGGAGGTCAGTCTTGCTGAAGAGTGTTTCTACACTGTGGTCAGGCTATTTAATTCGTTTCTTACATACATATGCTTATGAATTCATGCATCTATGTGCTTGTGTGCATTGTCTGCGTTTTCTTACACACTATGATATGATTTGATTTTGATGTGCCTTTGCAATGCATTTACTATTTCTCTTTATCTGTCTTTCTATCTTTCTGTCTATCATCTTTTACTGTATGTCTGTCTGTCTGTCTTTGTCTATCTGTCTCTGTCTGTCTTGTTGTCTGTCTGTCTGTCTTTGTCTATCTGTCTGTCTGACTTGTTTTCTGTCTGTCTCTGTCTATTTGTCTTGTCTGTCTGTCTGTCTGTCTGCCTGCCTGCCTCTCTGTCTTGTTGTCTGTCTGTCTGTCTCGGTCTGTCTGTCTGTCTTGTTGTCTGTCTGTCTGTCTCGGTCTGTCTATCTGTCTTGTTGTCTGTCTCTGTCTATCTCTCTTGTTGTCTGTCTGTCTCTGTCTGTCTGTCTCAGTCTGTCTATCTGTCTTGTTGTCTGTCTCTGTCTATCTCTCTTGTTGTCTGTCTGTCTCTGTCTGTCTCTTTCTGTCTGTCTTGTTGTCTGTCTGTCTGCCTCTCTGTCTTGTTGTTTGTCTCTGTCTGTCTGTCTTGTTGTCTGTCTCCGTCTATCTGTTTTGTTGTCTGTCTTGTTTGTCTGTCTCTGTCTGTCTGTCTGTCTTGTTTGTCTGTCTGTCTGTCTGTCTTGTTTGTCTGTCTCTGTCTGTCTGTCTGTCTTGTTGTCTGTCTGTCTGCCTCTCTGTCTGCCTCTCTGTCTTGTTGTTTGTCTCTGTCTGTCTTGTTGTCTGTCTCCGTCTATCTGTCTTGTTGTCTGTCTTTCCTGTCTGTCTTGTTGTCTGTCTCTGTCTGTCTGTCTTGTTGTCTGTCTGTCTCGGTCCATCTGTCTCTGTCTATCTGTCTGTCTTGTTGTCTGTCTATCTGTCTGTCTGTCTGTCTGTCTTTCGTCTATCTGTCTCTTTCTATCTGTCTGTGTGTCTTGTTGTCGGTCTGTCTGTCTTTTTGTCTGTCTTGTCTGTCTGTCTCTCTTGTTGTCTGTCTGTCTTGTTGTTTATCTGTCTATCTGAATATCTGTC
Organism: Enteromius treurensis; assembly: GCA_032275025.1. Lineage (NCBI taxonomy): Eukaryota > Metazoa > Chordata > Actinopteri > Cypriniformes > Cyprinidae > Enteromius > Enteromius treurensis. Next base: position 15,025,872 of record JAUCMU010000039.1, on the reverse strand, counting down.
TTCTTGTCTGTCTGTCTGTGTGTCTGTCGTCTTGTCTGGCCATTTGTCTTGTTGTTTATCTGTCTCTCTGCCTGTCATGCTATCGGTCTATCTATTTGCCTGTCTTACTATCTGTCTATCTGTCTCTGTCTGTCTGGCTCTTCATCTTTGTCACTATATGTGTCTCTTACTATCTTTAGTTCTATTTCTGTCTTTGTCTGTACAGTATATGTACGCATTCCTGTCTAACTGTATCTATAATTATACACGTTTCTAACGCTATACATTCCTAACTCACCAAATTCCTTGCTGTCTAACTATATTTATATGTATACTTGTCTAACTATAAATGTGCATTTCTCTGTCTTACCCAACTGTATTTCTGTCTATTCATCTATATCTAACTGTATTGCTGTGTATAACTCTCTCTATATCCATGCATATATAATCACAAAGCCTAATGTATCAGAAGTACTGGCCATACACTGTGACCTCTGTTCTATTTTTGGATTATCTCTACCCTCGTTAAACAAACTGCGAACAATGCTTGAACAACCCTCTATTAACTCCAAACAAACACGTTGTTGCCATGTGACCCTCAGAATGTTTGCAAAACCTTTATTTAACATTTAAAGATCCTCCCATGTGACCCACAGAGGCAGACGGAGCAGTGCAGAGCAAACGTTTACTCGTAACCACACGATTGTGAGGATGCGTTTGAACAACATTGGGTAAATGCTCTTACATCGTAAAGCTGGTAGAAAATAGCATTCGCAGCAGTAGAATGGTACACAATGAAACAATGCTCTGCAAACAGCTCCTACTGCTATAATAGTCTTGCCAATAACTCAACCCCCAACATCCTTTTCTTCATGGTGTCGAGTCAGATTACCTGATACTGTTCTCTTCTGTCTGAGAGGACAGAATGGTGTGCGGTTCTGATTTTGTTTTTATTCTTTACCACACTCAAAATGAACACGTACATGCTTCTTTAAATAGTGAGGAATGGTAAGGTATTGAGAATGTCGAGTATGAGAAAGAAAATCACTAGTTTTACTGAGGAAGTGTTGCGGGAGGAGAGATTTCGCTGGGATTTGGCCTCTGTTGTGTGTGTTTAAGAAACACTCTTCAGTTGTGATGTGCTGAGTTTTGAGAAAAAGAGAGGGAAAGGTTTTCTTTGGCTGTGGAGTTCAAAGCCAAACTTCGGGGGGGAAATGGGAGTAAAAAAAAAAAAAGAATGAGAACACAATCTGAGTCTGTGTGTGTGTCGTGAGAGCTGGATGTGGGGCTCTGTCTCAAGGCTTTCTGAGAACCAGAGAGAATTTGAAACTTTGACAGAAGCCAAGGCAAAGTTTGATGTGGGGGAGAAAGAGAGAGCGAGGTTGTGGAGAAGAGAGAGGGAGAGACAAAGGGAGAGATGATGGAAGGTAAGGCAAGCGAGAGGAAGATATGGAAGGGCGTATAAAGAGGAAGAATTGTTGTCATTAATGCTTGGTAATGTGAGTTATCCAAAGCCTGATACATAATAATAATGTGTGAAAGATTTTCAAAAAACATTCAGTGTGATTTTAGAAGTGTTTTGAAAAGTGGGGACATGGGGTAATGTACTGAAAAGTCAGCTTTGTGTCATTATACACATTTATGTCCTGATTTTTCACAAATGCACACACACACACACACACACACACACACACACACACACACACAAAGAGTCTAGTCAGCTATCCTTGTAGGGACTCTCCACAGGTGTAATGGTGTTTATACTGTACAAACTGTATTTTCTATGACCGTATACCAACCCTACACTTAAACTTACCCCTTACAGGAAACTACAGGCATTTTTACTTTCTCAAAGTAACTCGTGTATGAAGTCTTTGTACCCAGGGGGACTCAGTTTAGGTCCCCACCATGACACAAGTCCCAGTGAGTCTGTGTGTATTCAGACACAAGTCCCCACAAGTATATATAAACCAAACCTCACACACACACACACACACATATATGTTTATATTTCATTAATTGTAATTCATTTATAGGGTTTGCAGAAAACACATGCATCACAGACACATTATCTAGGATGTTTGCCATCATGGACGTCAACTATTTGATCAAGATTCGACAGAAAGACAAAGATTTTCCCCATGCATCGCTTAGTTTTGTGAAGAAAAAAGTTATATTTGGAATAAAGCAAAGTCCATTATATGAATTTTATAGATAGACTGAAGCCCTAGTTATCTCTCTCTCAGCTTAATCCACTGTAAGACACAAGCTGCCTGTCAGCTGAGTCTCTTTCCCTTCTTTTCTCTCACTCGCTCTCTTGTTTCAGCAACTCTCTTGGTCTCATCTCAACCCTCTGCCCATTCCCAACTCCTCTCATCCTCTCGCTTTCTTTCCTCCTCCCCTTCTCTCCTCCCTCTTTCTCTCTCTCTCTCTTTAACTCACTCTAACTCACTCACTCTCTCTCGCCGCTTGAGTGAGCAGAGGTTGTCTCAGAGTGAAAATGCCATCGTGTTCGCCGGACTTGTATCAGGCAGTAGAGGTAAGACTGACAGTAACTACTTCTTCTAAGAAAACACTGATGCCAGTCTAAAACGTTTCCAGTTTAGTCATGCAGATCATCTTTGTGCACAAATTGCACACCACTGTTAGCTCCTTCTGTGCTTGTAGTTATACAAGAAAACTATAATAATTAAATTTGCAAATGTTTGCTTTTGTGCATGAATGCGTATGTCTAGTTGTGCACTTGCACATGTAAAAACATTTATATAATTGCTTGCTTTGTGTGCACGTTCCTTGCAAGTATTTTCTCTTACTTTCCCTTTACGTGGTCCGTTGGCTTTGGCATTCTTGTGAATTCTGCGTCTTAATGGAGTATATCCTCTTGTGTGTGCGTGTTCAAGTCAGTCATCTACATCTATAAGAGTCCCTGTGGATTGAGCTAAAGATCACATAAACAGAGATATGCATGGTTTGCATCAACAAAAGCTTGTGAAGTGTAAATAAACTTTTTTTTTTCCATCCATCAAGCATTATTTTTATCCTTCAACAACTGAACACTGTGTATATGACGCACTTGCATTAGGACCGAAGCTTTGTAATCATCCCGGCTGAAGCTCTGTGTGAAAGTGTATTGGTTGGACAAATTAGACTTACTGCAAACATCGCCCTGAGGTCACATTAAGCAGTGTGTGCGCATCTGTGTTTGACAATTCTGTGTGTCTTCAACAGATCATCAAGGTTTTCAGCGAGGATGGTGTGGGAAAAGTTGTGGAAGTCCCCGCAGACATGACGGCCAGAGATGTGTGTCAGTTCCTGGTCTACAAGAGCCACTGCCTGGATGACAACTGCTGGTCTTTAGTGGAGCATCACTCTCTGCTTGGTCTGGGTGAGCCAACGTACATATACATTAGTTTTCGGAGTCCATATGACTTGTGCATGCAGCACACACCCAGTCTAAGAGGACAGGCTGTTCTGTCTGCGGACACTGGGTTCCCAGTGCACTGCTCTTTGTGTAACAGGAAATCACCTTTCAGCTAGCCCAGACTCAGAGTCTTAAATATATACACACATGTATTTGTTCTCCTATTAACACCTCGGCTCTCAAAAACGACTTTATACATCATGCACGGCTGCACGTTTTGCTCGCACAGAACGCATAACCCCGAGAAAGTGGACCGTTTTGAGGAGATGAGCACAGCGAAGACTAGGTTTGAGAAGAGCTAGCGCTTAATCTCTCAAGCAATCAATGAGGACACGTGTGGCTGCCTATTTCTCAGGCAGATTACAGATTAACCCTTGTCTAAATCATACTAAACAGATTTAACTCTAGCTGACCTTTTGGAGATGCAGTCGTTGCTCCTGTAAGGTGTTAAAAAGCCCTTTATTGAGCTTCTGGAATAATTTGGCCTGACACAATCAGCTCTTTATTGTAATTCGTCCACTTTTAACGGCGTCAAGGAAAGTCGTGACTGTGGCTGTGCACATCACATGCTATGATGTCATAACATGACAGGGTGTGGCCTGTTTTGGTCAGCTGACCTCTCCCGAGTATTGTGTGGTGTAGCCGGGCTGTGTTTGCTTCTGGAGACATTAGGGCGTCAACGTTACAGAAACCTTCTAGAAACGTTGCTCTTACGTAAGCCATTAGCAGAGAGACTCTGCTGACTTTGCTGCCATCAGCCCTCAGTGCAATCAAGCTAAATACATGACCTCATCCCTCTGCAATGCCTCTCGCTTTCCCTCGCTTTCTCTTTCATACACAGAGTCATGCTCTCTCTCCTTCTCTTGTGCTCTACTCGGAGGAGTGCATTAAAGGATGAGGGATCAGATACACAACAGACACATTAGATGGGGTTTGAGCCAGTGCTTTATTGTCTTTGACATACGAGTACTGCTATTCTTAAGAAGCACAGACATTACAGTGTTCGGTTAATTTGGCTCGTTTTCTCATTATAGAGGATCAGGTAGTGTTGGATATTGAAATATAACATTTGATAGTTTTTGAACATGTTTATTTCTGCTGTTTAACTGGTAGAGCATGACTAAATAGTACATTTACAGTAAGTTCATTTTTGCCCCCGTTAATATACACACAGCACCCCATATTAACAGAAAAACACAGGTTTTTCTTTTTTAATAAATTTGCAAAAATGTCAACAATTCTAAGTATTCGGTCCCTCTGGTAGAAGCACCCTTTGGATCAAATACAGCCAGAGTAGAGTCTTTTTGGGAAAGATGCAACAAGTTCTTCACACCTGGATTTGGGGATCCTCTGCCATTCCTCCTTGCAGATCCTCTCCAGTTCTGT
>JAUCMU010000039.1:14936357-14971891 GCA_032275025.1 Enteromius treurensis | reverse complement strand
TTCTGTTACACTATTATCAGCACTGTTACTCTACCTTGGTAACAGAGTTTGACGGTAACAGACTTCAGACACCAAATGTACCCGCAATTATAGAATCACCCATATATATATAAATACATATATAGTTATTATACACACATACACATTAATTATAGACAGTTTTTCTCAATGCATCTGAAATATAATTATCTTTGCAGAATAAAGTGTATCGTATTGACACTCTTTTTTTTAATGAAAACTGTAGAATGTAAAATAAAGTTTCGGATAATTTGTCAAAGGTTGTTTTGATTCTTAGGCGATGGTTATTTATTATATAAAGTTAGAAAATTCTTGTTTATTATTTAATGATATTTAATAAGGATTATATGACGCACAGTTATCCGCCCATTCATTCCTATAGTTTTTTTTTTTTTTTTTTTTTTGTCGTCTACTTTAAGAAACAATATTTTTCCTTCTTAAACGCATCTGTACTGTATTCTGACAGTCTTTAAAAAGGAAAAGTCGAAGCAAAAACCATTTATAACGAACTGAAATAAAAATGAATTAATAAAGAAACGACTAACCTTGACCCTCGTCCACAAAACTCGTTATGGTGTTTGCTGCTTTTGACGAGCGGAAGAAACTCGCGTTCAGTCCCAGTTTCTCCGCCGCGGAGAAGGTCTTGTAGATGGAGATCATGTAATCATGAGGTTCAATCGCATCCTTGATCAACCGCTGGGACTGTGCGTCTCCTGATAACGCGGATGCGGACGATGTACTTTTGCCGTATTTGGCTCTTCTGTGGCCATCGGCAGGAACAGACTTGGACACTTTAATGCCTTTGGATGCGGTTGGAAACAGAGGATTTATTGAGCGAACACAAAGAAAATGCAAAAGCAACGTAAAAGTCAAAAATACCCCTGAGACTCCATAAGACCGCATCTTGTAAATGCTCAAGAGAAAAGAAGGACCTGCTTGGGGAAAAACACGAACACATCACATGTGTCTGTGTGTGTGTAAAGGAGACTGAGAGCAGCTCTTCTGAAGAACTGCCTCCTTAAGTACCGTCATGACATTATTAGCTCAACTCAGTCCAAACAAGAAGACTTAAAGACCTCTGCCTCCTCCTCAGCATTCAGATGATGCTACCGTGCTCCGTGTCGGATTCATTTTAATATACACGATTAACAGTAGAACATTTATACGTATTGTATGTTTTATATCATATTGGTTTATTTGTTAGGTTTTATTAGAAACAAAGTCAAACATAGCTGTTTAAATGCGGATGTAACTGCTGTCTAGAATACGAAAAAAAAGTTAGAAAAAAACAAAAACATTTAGTTCGTTATGAATGTGAATGTTTTTCTCCAAAGTTCGGCAGGTGTAAGGTTGAGGATTGAGCTCTTTGGACTTTATCTCCCTCTAGTGGATTTCTTTTTCTTATTGTCTGCTGCATTTGTATTTATTGCATTAACAAAGCAAAGCATCCTCCAATTGTTGAATGATATTTATAAAATGTTTCATACGTATTAATAAAATGTTATTAGATTATAAAATGTAATGATAAATAATAGACATGATAAAAATTGTCCTGTTATGCATGTACTACATACACTGAATATTGTTTGTAGACATTTAAAATCACCATGAAATCAAAACTGACAACTATTTTGTTTATTTATGGAACATTGCAGTGTTTATTATACCTCCTATAATCTGTGCATATCATTTTTCTTAATTCGTGTGCTTTCATTATTTGATCCAATTATTTATTTTCTATAATTCAGAAGCAGACTTTATACTGTAGGCTATATAGGTAAACAAACTATGCAACAACTTTTTCTTAAAGCATATAGATATATATAATATTGAAAGTAAAAAGAATAGATATTTCATTTTGTTAAAAGATGATTAAAAGTTGATTTTGAATGTGCTCAGAATTTGATCAACACAATAATAGTTTATAGACAGAGACAAATCATTAGAAGTCATATATTTATAGGAGAGCACTTTGTGTTGTGATTTTTTTTTTTTAGGGTCTCATGAGCAGAAGGAGTAGACCACACAGCAGCATAAGCAGATACACAGACTGTGACAGGACCGCTGGACTGGAGTCAAAGATGCTGCCGCCTCCAACATCCTTCGTGGTGACGATCCCAGGAGATGGTGTTGTAACTGATTTAAGTGAGAAAGCTCTGGACTCAGCCTGCCATTCGTTCAGAGTAAAGGCCAACCTCAAGTTCTCACCTGTGAAAGAGGTACGACACTTAAAATAACAACTGAAAGCAACCCTCCAAAAATGACATGTGTGTAACAAAGGCAACCCACCGCTTGCAAAGATGGCTAAATCGGTGTAATTGGCCCAGCAGCCACTAAATGGGATGGTGGTGTTTCCTTGAAGTCCTTCTGCCGGATTTCCATTAGCATCTTTGAGCACAGCTGACATGGTTAGAGTCGTCACACCCACAGACACGCAGTCACCCTGAAAACACACACAAAGATGCTCTTCCCGTTCAAAACCACTTTTCTAGTAATTGCCTGAAAACTATAGTTATAATAAAAGGAACACCTCACTTTGTTTGGAAATAGGCCCTTTCTCCAACTCCCCCAGAGTTAATAAGTTGAGTTTTATGGTTTTTTAATCCATTCACCCAATCTCTGGGTCTGGACGCGATGCTACTGGTCTAATTGGATTCGATGATCTATGCTAAGCTATGCTAAAAGTGCTATCGCCAGACCCGGTGATCGACTGAGTGGATTCAAAACTGCTAAAACTCGACTTACTAACTCTGGGGGAGTTGGAGAATGAGCCTATTTCTTTTATTGGAATCAGGAAGTGTGTGTCTCACCACTGTGTCTACAGCCATGATGCTGGGCTGCACACTCAGGGGCCCGGGGGACAGTCCCGCCACAGGCTGGACCACCACCACCAGGGACGATACCGTCTTGACCGTCTCCACCTGCTGGTCTTCACGGGTCACTTCCTGAGTGGCCACCTGAGAAAGAGAGAGAGAAGCCACATTGAGTTTATACGAAGGGATTTTACACACCAATATATACAGTCAAACCAAAATTGATTCAGACGACATTTCTCACAATATCACAGAGTTTATTCGCCACAGTTTAGAAAATGCTAATAAAATATGACAAGAACTCATATGACAAGAGTTAAACTGTGTCAGAACAAATAACTTTGCTAAAAAATATATACAATGAATTTGGGTGAAAGCTGTCAGCTGTTGAATTCAGATACACAGTCAACTAATTGCCTAGCAGTGATTATGTTTGTTCGGTAGGTGGAGTAAAAAAAGGTTGCATAAGCAATTGAAGAAAAAAAACGCAAAACCAAAACATGGTCTGGTCAAAGTGTCTGAATAATTTTTTGGTCACAAATTTTTATCAATTTTAATTTTCACACAATTCTACTGTAAGAAGAATTTTTAGCTGTGTCACAGTTTACTTTATTTTGCTATCCTCACTTACATAAATTAACTACAGTATAGTGTCCTGCACAAACTAGGAATAAATATCACAAATTATATCTGGCGTCTGAATAATATTTGGTTTGATTGGATACAGCATGTGTCATTTTCTTGAAAAAAAAAACCAAACAAACATAAATAAATTATATATATATATATATATATATATATATATATATATATGATACACACACACACTCACTCATTTTGACTTGGATAGTTGAGAGTAATCCAGAATATTACTTTTAATATAAACTTTGTGTTATACGTCTCACTTAAAATTTCTAAATGGTGCTTGATAAAAAATATGAAATAAAATCTTACATCATTCCAGGATGGGTCACTGGAAGAAGGAGGAGGAGGGATGATGCCCAGGGACGACACATTGAATCCGATGGACTGACTCAGATTGCCGGAGAGAGCAGCGCGACCCAGATCATCAGCAATGTTCTTCAGGACCTCAAACTGTTGGTCTTCTCCTGCAGACGGTGTATGAATATACAATTTCAGACATTGTATTGTGACTAAACACTGTATTTTTTATTTATTTTTATTCACTATAGATGCCGACTCTAACCAGTGCTGTTGCTGGTGGAGTTCTGGACCGGAGGCTCCCTGATCTCCACCTCCACCGTCAGTCCTGTCGAGCGCCGCCGTCTGGCACTGGTTCCCTCACGGACGATTTTGGTGATTCGAATCTTGTTTGGGGGTATTTTCAGGAATAAAGCCAGATTGTTGATCAGATTGTCCCCGAAGAACTGCTCCTCAGACATGGCTGGGAGGTTGAAAGCCAGGAAGAGAACCGGAGAGGTGCGGATTTGGACCGGTTCAGAACCACGAAGAAGTACGTTCATCATTTTGTAGTTTTGGTCAAAAAAGTTGGAGCCATGGCTAGAGTTGAAACCAGGAACATATTGACCTGAGGAGCGTTTAAAATAGCGTTAAAATAGGAATCATGATCTGATTTAAAAAATGAATTTGTTCCTGTAGCCTGCAGGGAGAGCTGTTTAACAGGAATGATCATACTGCACTCTACCTGTGTAAGTTGGCTCACGCAGTGTGTAGTCCGTGTTGTCTGCGTTCCACTGGGCATTAGTTGGACCAATCAAATTATTGTTTACATACACATCCAGCCGCTGAGGGTTTGAGTAGAATATAGCCACCCTGACGGCCTGAGAACAACAGAAGATTAGTGTAGAATACAGTGCTTCAGTATACTGCATAAAGACAAGTGTCTATTGTAATATTGTATAAGCTAAAAAAAAGATATATGCAATAATCTTTTCAGATAATCTTTATATTAGTGCTGTCAAATGATTAATCGCATCCAAAATAAGTATTTTTTTATACAATATATGAGTGTGTAATGTGTATATTCATTATGTGTATATAAAGATACACACACATGCATGTATATATTTACGATTTATATATAATTTTATAATATAAATATGTAAATAATATATTATAAATAATATATATATATATATATATATATTTAAAATATATATACTGTATGTGTGTATTTGTATATACATAATAAATATACACATAAAAATAATATGTAAAAAAAAATGTGATTAATAGCAATTAATCATTTGACAGCACTATATAGTAATTTAATTATAAATTATAAATATATATATAAATATTGCAAGTTAATAAACAAATGCCAAATTTGGAACATTTGTAAAATGCAAATGTAATAATGCACGTGACATGAAATTCTAAATAGGAAAACTAATACATTTTTTCTTACTTTGTATTTTATCATTTTGAAATTTTTGTGACCTGTAAATGCTGTTTTATATAATCTATTTTACTGACTAACCTCTTTAGGTTCAGCATTTAGCAGCATAAGTCTCAGCTTCTGTGGTGTTGTGCTGGTGAAATAGATGTCAAAGGATTTATTGGTGGCAACGATGGCGTGGAACAGGGACACACGCTTCTGACACGTGTAGCCGGCGCACCAGCCGTGGTCTTGTGGGCCTGTGATGAAATATTCACAGTAAGTTTGTTAAACTCATTCGCACACACCTTCCTCTGCTTGTGGCAGATGTTAAATCGGCAACACGAGGGGAGTTATGACTCATACCATTTATCAAATCCACATAGTTGTCCCCCAGGACTGCTACAGGTGAGAGGCGCCTGGTTTCTGTGTCTGCATCCAGACTTTCTATGACCAGCATTCTGTAGTTGAGGCCAGAGCACTTATAACTCTGCCAGGTGCTCATGTACATACAAGTGTCTCTGATCACACCTGCACAGGGAAAGCAGCAATGTCAATACTAGAACTCTTTTCATTCTAAGCACTCTCTCATAGAGCAGCGTGGATAAATACATTGTCCTCAGATGTACCTTTGTAAGGAGCGATTTGATTCACAGGTATCCGGCTGCCATTGAGAGAGGTGAGCATGACTTTGGGGATGCGGTAATCGCCCAGTCCGTGCCTGGGATCCCCGTTCCACTCGTACTCAGACTGGGGCACCACTGCTCCCACGGCACCCAGAAAACTGCCATCCAGGTCCTTCAAAAAAGTCTTCTTCTTAGCATCACAGTCCATGTCTACACAGTCTGAAGGGTTCACCTTACTGAAATAAATAAAGAAAGAAATAAACAGTCACTTTTATCATGAAGCAATGTTATGTGCACATTTTAAGTTAGCTAGTAAGATATTTTACACACGAGATGTTTAAATAGAGCTCACAAGACACAAAAAAATGGCAAAAATCATTAAAATAACCCCCCTCAAAAAAGGCAGTACTATACAGAAGATATTCATCCTGTTCAAAAGTTTTTACCCCTCTGCATCTTGTTTCCCTCTGGAGCATCTGTGAATGTTTAATAGTTGTGTTTGAGTCCCTAAACTGTCCTCAGTGTGAAAAGATGGATCTCAAAATAATACAGTCACTGTTGCAAAGGGTTCAAATATGCCAAAGATACTGAGAGAAGAAACTGAAGAATCTGCAGGAGCTGGAGGATTTTTCTGAAGAACGGTGCTGAGTTTAACTTCAGAACATCGGGTAACCAGACGCAATATTAAGACTTTTGAGGGGGGTTATTTTATTCATTTTTGCGAATGTTTTTTTTATTTATTTTTTTGGCCTTGTGGACTATATAAACATCTTTTGTGTAAAATATCTTACTCAGAACAGTACAAAAAAAAATAACATGCATTCTGTATAATCTCTCTTCATTTGTTAAAATATTTAACATTTTCACAGATTCTGCAAGGGGTGCCAAAACTTTTGCACAAAACTGTATTACATTAGAATATTTTGAATAATAACACATAAATTAATTTAATATTTTTGGTTACACTTTGCATATTTGCTGTTCCATATAGCTGTACGTGTATGTTCAAATGCGAGTGAGAGAAAAGCTATAGTTATGTTCAGTTTACCCCAGATCAGGCCGATGAATGAACGCCAGAGAGTCCTCTGTGCTGTTTATCTTGGAAATCCTCTCAACACTGATTGGATGTTGTAGATCCTCATTTCCCGGGTTGGTCATGAACATGTAATTTCTCTCTGTTGAGCACACACTCTTGAACCCAACAAAAGTGGTGTCTGGGGTCAGAGAAGGAGAATACGCCAATTATTTTTTTATATGAGGTTATCATTTGAAAGCCATGTTTCTAGCATCCGTAGATCTGCGTTTTTCCATCTCAAGAACATATCTAAATTGCGAGATTCATACACATTTTGAGACTCACCAGACACTGTCATTATACCAGCTATGGCGTTGTAGCTCATCAGTCCAGTGAGTGGTTTTTGGGGTCCATTGTTATGGCTTGATTCAAACGTCGGCCAGCAAATTCCAGACCTGCCCCCTGTTGAACATACAAATGATATTAGAATTGGTTCTGAAAATGGATCAGTTGTAGTGAATGGATTATTCTATAATACGTATTGTACCATTAGGAGGACGTGGGGCTTTGTGACTTCTGCTGAGTGAAACGTAGGTCATAGTTGTGGACAGACTGTCAAAACAGTTGAAGTTGGGGCTACTGCCTACAATCAGGGCACCCTGGAGTGATGATTTGAAAATATATACATATATATGACTAAAAGAATGCTTTCTTTTGTTTTGACTGGAGAGATCAAAGTTCCTCCTCACCTGTACACGCACGGTTTTATCCGAGTATTCGTGGCTGAGCGAGGGAGGATTGTAAGTTAGAGACATGATTCCCATTCCATTATCAATCAGGCTTACATTGGATATCAGCACATTCATGGATACCTGGAGGTGAAGAGGGAACATTATTAAACAAAACAAAACTAATCGCCAGAGCAGTGTACAATGCATTTGTATAACTAGCAGTTATGGCACAAAGTTTCTGGATTATTTATCATACTTGGACATAAATGCCAAAATCAAAGCTCCTCCAGACAGTGAAGCCCTGGATTTGTGAGCAACCAGGAAGTCCATCTTTATTCATGTAGATGCCATACAGACCACCGTGTGCCTCGTTCTGACTCCACTGTGCCGCTGAATTTGGAGATCCTTTTGACATTATTAAAATAATTGGATCAGTAAACATGCAAGCATTTTACAAAAAGGGATGCAGATATTATTAGTATGATATTCTGCCAATATTAAACTTTTTGCTTGCTTAATTATGTGCTAACAGTGTATATGCATGCTTTTTCCATCACCAATACAGAATCTAATACATTAATAACACTTAAATGTAATCTGTCCAAACTATTTTCATAATGTACATTATATCCTGTGATGTAGCAATTAAAACTATTTCAGTTTTAAGTGATTTCGTTGACAAAATACTACAGAATTTAAATATCTGCCATTTTTAGTAACTGGTTATAACATACAGAAACGATCAGCTTATCTGTATCAGCCTGAATTTAAAAATTGTGTATTCGTATTGAATATTGAAGTATGTAAGCCTTTTCCACAGTTCCTCAGTTAAGTTTTATATACCTGGACATGGTTCTCCATCAATTCGGTATCCCACTCGTTCGTAGCCAGCAACAATATTTCCTTGAAGAATCACATTGGTTGCCTCACTCACCTAGAAAATGAACAATAATGCATCAATTCTTCATCTGGTATTCACTGATGATTATACAGCAGAAAGGTATACAGAATAAATGCAGAAATAAATTCACAAATAAACGTAGAAATACATAAATAAATAAATGTAGAAATATGATAAATGCTAAAATAAATAAATAAATGTAGATAATGATAAACAATCGGATAACCAATCCTGCTTTGAGAGTTTATGACAACCTACCTTATGAACATACAAATACAGAAATGATGAAATGCATAAATGTAAAAAATAAAGAAAGAAATGTAGAAAACCATAAATAAATGTAGAATTTTATTATAACACAAATGGCACAAAAATAGTACAATTAAAAATTACACTAAAAAAATATGAATTAATTTATATATATCTGCATTTATTTATGTATTTAAAAAAAAAAATTCATTCATTTCTATATGTTTTAATTTTTCATTTATGTATTATAATTTATTTATTTATTTATGTATTTTCACATTTATTTGTGAATTTATTTCTTCATTCATGTATTTATTTATTTAATTATTTATCATAATTTTTTTGTCCTCCATAGATAGGTTTCTACTGTATCTATTGTCACTAACAAAAAGAAACTGGAGTTTTAGACATATACCATGATAATGCTATGTGTATTCTTAAGTCACCATCTCAGTTACATGGTAAATGTATATAGTAATCCTTCCCTATTGTTATAAGAGTACCACACCATTACCATCTGATCACAGTACTTTTCTGTAAGGGATACCTCAATGGCTGCATTCCATTCAAAGTTGAATTCCTCCGCTCTTCCGTTATACGATCCAGACCACAGTGTCATTGTGACCAAGTTCCTCCGCACTACATTTCTGTCACCCCAGACTCTGATTCCTGGGAAATTAGAATAGAAATCGCTGAAGAGAATGGTTATCGTAATAAATCCCATCACCCTGCTGCATAGTGAGTACATTTTATCTACTATAATAGCATTCTCCTTTTGTGTTAACACTTTGAACAGTGAAGCTTCCTCTGAATCTGTACCTTCTCCAACCGTGTAATGGATCACGTTGTCTTCGATACTCAGTCCATCTGTCCCAAAAACACCGATAGCAGGAGCAAAGCCATTGTGGAAAGAACATCCTTTGATGTAAGATTCACCAGCCACCTAAAAATATTGTTACGGTAAGCAGTTGACAGGAATATCTGTGAATGTGGCATGCGCTGATTAAGACGTTCTCTCACCCCTCCTAAGTTATAAAACACCAGAGAGTATCGCGGGTCTGAGATGTCGTTCCATCCCTCCTGCCCGGTGTGGTAGAACTGGACATTTCTGATCTGGGCTTTTCCTGTGATGCAAGTATTATGAGCATTAATGATGTTTTGATCCTTATGCTGTGCTAGAAAGGGCTGGTTAGCAATTATACAACAATATAAATGACAAACTGATATAAATATAATTATTCACTCATTTTCTTCCAGCTGAATGGGCGTTATTTGAGCCTGTTGTATGTAAAGATCGAGGCCCAACAGTTTATACCTCTGAAATTTATTCCTCCGCTGGAGAAGGATCCCACCAGAACTCTGGCTCCATAAGACTGCGTGTTCATTTCTGGATACTCCTGACCAATGATCTTGATGTTCCTGGTCAGTAAAGCCACATTGCCTGCAAGCTGATAACTTTTTGAAGAACCCGGCACATTGTAGCTCTCCCCTATATGACCAGATACATATGCGTTTAATACATTTACAGTATTTAATTATATATCATTAAAACGTTTGGGATCAGTAAGATATTTTTAAAGAAATTATTACTTTTATTCAGCAAGGATGCATTAAATTAATAAAAAAAAGTCAAGGCAAAAACTGATGTAGATGTTTGTGTACATTTTTATCAATCAAAGCAATTCACAAAATCAGCATATTAGAACGATTTCTGATTTAGATATTTGTAATTGCATAAATATACAACATTTTAAAATATATTAATATAGAAGTGGTATTTTAAATTGGAATAATATTTCATAATATTATTGTTTTACTGTATTTCTGATTAAATAAATGCAGTCTTGGCCTGCATAAGAGGAAAAAAATGTTCTGAAACAATATTTAACAGCTTGTCAATGTTGCACAATTCCTATTATTGGTATAATGGATTTTATGGGACTAACCAATGTGTGTGTATGATAAAGGCTGATCCAGAGTTAGCGTGCGGCCATAATCTGTGACCGCAGTGATGGTGCGGATTTCAGTCTGCCAAGGGTCATAGCTGGTGGTGGACAGCAGGATCTGATCCCCAACCTGGAGGTAATAAAAGAGTGGTTTTACTCAAAGAGGATTGTGCTTGAAATCTGTAATTCACACTAGCAGGATCAATAGTTTCGAAATCTGTTCTGCTTTTTGTCATTTTTGAAAGGCTTCTGACCTTCCAGTCCACAGATTCCTGTAGAGAGATATTGCTGTTTCCTGCTTGGGATGTGCTAGCAAGCTTAGTGTGATACACATTGTGTGGCATGCCATACAGGTCAAGAGATCCAAACACACCTAGAAGACAAGGTTTCTACTGGAATTAAGGCTTTTAAGTTGGCGGACGGTTATAGGGATAGTTCACCCAAAAATGAAAATGTGATGTTTATCGTGAATCCGAGTCTGCTCAATAATGATATCTTCACAATAAGTCTTGACTTTTATTTATGTTCATTTACCCAGCACTTTAGACCCTTGGTTTAATCCAGATGGTAATAGCCAGTCTGGTGTGGAATGACTTCCTCTCAGTATGATCTGTAGTTCACCTCTGAAGGGTTCATCAGGCCTGCCAGCAATCAGACGTCCACCCTGATTGAGTTGAACAGAATTAACTAAATTAGTACACCTGAGGAGTTTGGTTCTAGTTCATGCAATGATACTAAACTGTCTTTGCCAATTTGAATGCACTTATATATTTACTTGAATGGAGATATATGTAACATTCAGAACAACATTGTTGTTGTATTGAGAGACGCCGCCGGTGGAGGAGCCATTGTTTATGTCTGGAATCTCCAGAACTCCAATTATTTTCAGTTTGTTCAAGGAGGGCACCACAACATCCACAACCATCCAAATGCCTTTGAGACAGAATGAGATCGTTTACATTTTTGACCACTATACGATTTATTTCCTTTTTGTCTTTGCATGGGACATTAGAGGTGCTTACCAGCTGGAATTATCACATCAGAGCCTTCTTGTGGCACATTGAAGTTGTTCTCTGAGCTGGACCTCCAAAATGATGTATTTGACCAGAGTCTGACCCCAACAGGATATGTTTTATTATCAAAATACCTAATAGCAAACATCCATTCACAACATCCAACAAAGTACCTAATTAGGAAACACTTTATAATAACTATATGCTACTTGTATGAATCATTAGTTAAGCATTAATAAATGATCAGTTCATCCTTTATAAAGCATAGTTAGCAGTTTATAAATACAGCTATAAATAGCCTTGTATTACGAGCATATCTACAGTATTACAAAGGAGATCTAAAGGCTCAGTCTTATTATTGCAGAGTGTGTGTGTGTGTGTGTGTGTGTGGTAACATACACATAGTCTGCAGGCCTGGTTGAGTTGGATGTATTGGCTGCTGGGACTACAGAACCAGAGGAAGGTTGGATACAGTTGGGATAGTAACACTGATATACTCTGAAGTCCAGAGATCTGTCTACAACTGAGCGGTCCACGCTGTTCCTCTTCCTCCGGCTAACAACACGGTCTCTTCCAGACACTGTGGACACACAATTCAAAATCTTACTACTATGCAAATAAACAGACTAGAAAGAAAGCATAGATGTCTTGGTAAAAAGTTGACAAGTTTTACTCATGTAAAAGAGGTCTTTGGATGTCCGGTTGAAGTACCAATCCCCGTTTACATTCGCAGTGGGGTTCAGAGGCTGCGAGGAGCCATTCCTGTCGTCTATGATGCGGAACCGGTCAGGTGTCTGGGTCAGGTTGTGGTTGATAATTACATATTGCTCTGGCTGCATTTAAGAAAGAAACGGATAAACATGTTATGTATTGTAAATTTAGCATTTAAGCCTTTTGGAGTCACACAATAAGTCAGAATAAAATATTTTAACAATATAAAATGCAATCATTCTTAACATGCTTCTCTGGAACAATGCTTATTCTGAAGATGTACATTGTATTATTGTGTAGTGTGCAAACTGTACTTTACCCGAAAGCCGTAGACCATTCCGTTGTATGAGATGTTGGTTATTTGGGAAGCACCATCAAAGTACCAGTTGTATGTTTGGCCTGTGGGCACCATTACCATCCAGCCAAATGTGTGGGTCACCAGTTTTTTGAGGAAAGGAAGCACGCATGTCCCTAAAGAGAATTGAAAGTAAGTGAACCAAGATGTCTAAACACAAAAACACACTTCAACTTAATGTTAGTACATTAAATCCTTATTTTCTTAGCTTGAGATTAATTTTTGAGGGACAGTTTCTTGTATTTTAAGCCTTCGTTCACAACAACGCATTTTTGCATTAAACTGCTCTGCTCTCTCTACACTTGACAGAAGTTAAAAGTAGTCAAAGGAACACCTCAAACCTTGAATTTTGTTTGTTCTACTATCTAGCATGTCTAACAAATGCATGCACATTTTTTCCCCAGAGTTTATTAGTTCTTCATACCGTATGAGTTGGTTATAATGACATCTTTAGACTGAAGGGAAGGCGGTGAGGGATTGACGACGACCATGCGGTGGAAGTTAATGGTGCTGTCACATACTGCAGCTGGAACGCCAACACTCCACTCTGTTCCTGGGAAGCAGCGTCTTGGGTCGAGCAAGTTATTCCTTGCTACCACCTTGTAGCTAACATTGCCTTTTCAGAAACATAAAATATACATACATGTATAAATATTCAATCTTTTTTTGGTTCCATTTTTTTTCTGAAGTGATAGCAAAGATTTATATTGTCAAAAATAATGTATATTTTTAATAAATGCTGCTCTTTATAACCTTTTATTCATCAAAGAATCCTGAAAAAAATTCCCAAAAAATATTTGGCATCACATACAGTATATTATCTGAAGGACACTTGGAGTAATGACTGATGGAAATTCAGCTGTGCATCACAGAAATAAATTATATTTTTTACGTATATTAAAATGATAAAGCCATTTTTTTAAATGCTAAAAGTATTTCACTATATTTATTTTTTTCCTGTTTTTTTTTTTTTAAACAAATAAATGTAGCCTCCATGAACATAAGAAACATCTTATGAAATTACAAATCCAAACTTTTGTCTGGTAGCGTATCTACCTGTTAGTGACCCATCTGTATCTACCAGCGCCACCTCATGCTCCCATCTGAACCAGGCCTTGTTGGGTGACTGATAGTACTGGATCCCACTGAATCTCGCGCTCCAGCCTCCACAGCGGAACATGCAGGTCCCAACTATTTCTGCCACCCCGATTGCAGCACACGACGGACGGTCGAAGTTCACAAACTTGGTGTTGATGACGCTCATACCGTCATCCAGAGGCAGGACAACACCACGAGCGGTGCAGTAGTCACTCCCCAGTCCCAACTCATCCACGTGGCCCACCATGGTGCTGTTGACCACAGCTGCCCCTCCGTCCAATCCCCATCCGCGGACGTGCTGCCGGATGATCCTCTTGGCCTCCACTCCTGCCTTCTCATTATTGACCATGAGGAACTCGCTGAACTGAACCGCTCCTACGTTCACCCACTCGGCACCTTTCTCGTTGTTCCAGGAAGTGAAGCGGCGGAAGACTGCTGGTGCCGGGGTTGTGGAGCTGCAGCTGCCGGTAAGCATGGGGAAAAACTCTTGGAAGATCCACAAGCCGAACCAGCCCTGAGAATGCGCCGTATTGTTGTAGAACTGTCCCAGTGGTACTCTCTTCTGACAGATGTTGGGGTTATACGAAGGGCCATCTGGATTATCATGCATGCGATACCAGAAGCCGAAGTGCGTTCCACCAGCTGCGGCATTGTGCCTAATGGTGTTATTAGGGTTGGTGACCCAGTATGCAGCTGGAGTCACGTCGTCATTTAGTAAACTGGTGCTCTGTTTTACAAATACGGCTAGGTTGTACTGCAGGATGTTGCCGGTCTCAATGCCGTCCTCAATAAAGAAGGCCCCACCCATGATATTGTAGATGACATTACGCTCCACCAGCAGGTTGTGGGTGTTATGGATGGTGACAGCACGGTTGTAGGACTGGTGGATGCCACATCCGCGCACGTATGACTTGAACTTAACATCACCCATCAGATGCCAGTGGATTGGGTAGCGTCCCAAACGGAACGCCTGTCCGACATTAAAGAGCTAGAGGAGGACAATAACAAACATAATGACATTTATTGACACAAATATTGTAAATAATTGTAAATAAAAGGAGATCTTAAAGGAGATAGTCCACTGAAAATAAATTTCGGTCATCGTTTACTTGATGGGTTACTTACTTTCTTCTGTGGAATCCAAGATATTTTAAAGAATGTTGGTAAACCAACAGTTTTGGTCCCTTTGATTTCCATTTCATGGAAAAAATAAATACCATAGAAGTCAATGGGACTTAAAACTGGGACTGCGTGAGACAACAAGAACCTTTCACATGTTTTTCTTATTTCTTATAGGCTCTTGTAGACCTGGAACTGTTGGTTACCAACATTCTTTAATAATAAGCAGCGTAATTTTATGTGGTGACATAATTTGAACTGAAACAGGAAGATAGGGCGGGACATATCAAGCAGCCCCACCCCCTTTTTATAATTGCCAATAGTGTTTTGTTGATATCTGCTCTGGCCAGTAAAGCTGCATTTGACAGCCACATTCTAATAGATTACCCCCTAGAGTCAATATATCCCCTAGATACGCATATGATTTGCTCCGTGCGATCACGTCTTTGGACCGGAGAAAAAGTCTGGTCAAACTGTGAGTGCTATCGCAGTTCACATTACACAAAGCCAAATCAGACCTCATTTGCTTCAATTGAAAGCATATTTACACTGCCTTAATCCATACAGAAAATACTTGCATTAAAAAATAAGTGACTGATCTCAGCTGCATCTATTAATGGTGTAACGGGGCAGGCGCTTCAGATTCTAGAGAGCATTTCATTGGTCAGAAGATTAGATAAGAAGCTAAAGTACATGGAGATATATAAAAAAAAAATCTTTGATTCATTTTGGAAGTGACAGAACTACAACTTTTGAATGCTTATATCTTCTAAATGCGCATTTTATCACTGTTTTGGAGCACACTGGTTTAAACAGTAGATAACCTTAAGACTAATATATTGATACTAACATCCAAAAATATTTCATTTTGATTTCAGGGGGACCTTAAAATATCTTCTTTTGTGTTCCATACAACAAAAAATGCATGTCAGGAATTACGTTAGAAATTATGATAGAATTAGAATTTTTGGGAGGACAATCCTTTTAAAGGACTCGAATAGTTTGTAACATTACCTCAACATATTCAATTCTGCCAATTGCCAGATTTTGGTTTGGTCGTGGTGCGTGGAACATGATGCAGCCACCAAACTGGTCACTTCCTACTTCTTCTCCAAACCTACCCTGGAAACAAGTCTGGGTTGCAAATTCTCCTGTAAGCAGAAAAGTATATTGGGTCATGTGTTCGATAACAGTCACTTGAATTGAATTGAATTGTCTTTTCACCCACAGCTGAGAAACAACATTCAAACCTGTATTGAATCCAGCAGGGCAAGCCTGAATCAGATCATTCCACTCCACGTTGTTGGATCCACGGACAACAATGTTTCTTGTAAGAAGGCCCACCTCTGCTCGCGCTTCAAAAACTGTCCCATCAGGCAGTGTGACAGACACACCCAGATGAGTGTACTGCAGCGGTTCGGTTAAAGTGAGGGTCCTCCCGTCGGCTGAAACCGAGGCAATTCTCTTCAACTCGTTCTCCGTCTGGCTGTGTCTGTGGATTCCATCAAAACAACAGATATTAGATTGACATCATTATTACACTGTGTTCCAAATTATTAGGCAATTTGAAATTGTGGTCACATTTTCAGTACGTTTCAGGAGCTCATATTAGTCACTCTCTGCAAGACAGACGTTTCAGGATAGGACTAAAATTGAGCAACTTACTGCCAGTTTCGTCAAACGTTGGTTAAAGAGGATGTGATGCTGTTCCTTTAAGAGTCACTTACACCTTATCTGTCCATAAAGCCTATGAAAAATCAGTCTTTATGGATTTCACAACACTTCAGCCTGTTATTCGTATTAAGTGAGGGTCGTTTTTGTAGGATTTCTCTGAGAATGTGACGCATAGCTCTTGTGGAGACTCCAGGAAGGTTCAGTTCTGGAAAATGATGGCGCTGGAGACTAAATGGTTCCTGATGGTTTCTCACCTAATTCTTGACATTATTCTTATTTCTTTTGCAGTTAATGTGTCTTTTCTTCTGACTCTGTTGACCCAATGAGCATTTCACTGCCCAATGGTCAATTCTTAACTTTTCTACTTCTATTATTGCATTAGTATTGCATCCTTCTCATGGGCATTTAATCATTTATTATTATATATCAATAATTATATATCACTTATATATGGTTAAATACTAAATCAATAGTATTTATTGAGATTGATGTGGATTGGTAAAATGTTCTTTGAAATAAAATATGATCAGAATTTCTGATAATTCGGAACACGGTGTTTACCATTTTCTCCCCCATCCCCAAAACAACTCTGATTAAAAAGGTAAACATTTACAGTTTAGTTTTTCCCAAATTAAATAAATTTGGTGCCATTTTTATAGGGAACAACTGCACGTTTTCATTTCCTTGGCCCAGTTCAGTTTCTGTTGTAAGTCAAATCAACCTGAAACCGAGTTTGGCTGCAGGTTTGGGCAACGATCTTTACCTGTGCCCTGTGGAAGCGATGACAATTTCATCACCGGTCTTCCAGGTAACGACATCCATCAGTGTCAGCGTGTTGGAGCCGCTTTGTGCAGTCTGAGAAAGACGAGTCCATGTCATAGGAACAGGGATTCCTGGCGAAACAAGATTGTAGTTAAGCCCTGAACAAAACCTCTCACTTCAGGGGAGTGATTACGCACTATGGTGTCTGTATCAGGGAAATTTAGCACTTCTGTGAAGCCCACCTAAGGGGCTTTCTGACTTAACTGAGCCTTCTGGGACTGAAATGTAGGTCATCTCTATTTTTGTGAAGATTACTTCAATTTCTGAAGGAGATTGTGTTTCTGACATTGTGACCTTTTCTATGCAAATTTTCCAGTAGCTCTGAAATTGTTCAGTTTGTGAAATTACACTGCTGATCAATATTATCAATTTTTGTGCTGCATAATATTTTTGCGGAAATTTATTTTTTTAATGAATAGAAAGTTCAAAAGAACAACGCTTACTTGAAATAGAAATCTTTTGTTGCATTATACAAACTGTCACTTTTTATCAATACAATGCATCTTTGCTGAATACTATGGAAGTCCGTTTTCGCAACTGAATAAAATACTGTCCCAAAAGGTTATTGGGACGTTTTGTCTCACAATTCTGACTTTTTTTCTCAGAATTGAGTTATAAGCTACAAAGTCCAATTTTGAGCAGAAAAAAAGACCAGAACTGTGAGTTTATATCTCGTAATTCTGACTTTATTACTTGCAATTGCGAGTCAAAATTGAAAAATTCAGAAAAAAGTCAGAATTGTGAGATTTATTCAGCGGTGGTTTCTAGTACATACCATGCAGATCCAGCACACCCTCTCGAACACCCAGGGTCTTGGTGCCATAGACAGGAAGTTCTGTAGAATGCAGGTGTCCATGCAGTGTGATGATGGCCTTATGCTGGAAGGGGGCCTGCTCTGTTCCGATCTGCAGAGCTCCACCATCTGTGATCAGAATATTCTCCGCCTGCAGCTCAATGTCTGCCTCATCAAAAATCAGTCGGCCGCCTGAATACAAAACAGGCATTCAGAGAACCGTGAGTGTGTCAGGGCTTTGTTTATCAAGATAGTATTGGCTTACACGAACATACCTTGGATAAGGAGCATCTTAAGGACCGGTGTGCTAGTGTCCAGCAGGATGGTCTGACCAGCAGTGATTACAGCAAACATGCCCTCCTCAGGAGGCGGGAGACCACCCCATGTATAGGGAGATGACCACACATCAATGTAGAAGAAGGAAGCGTTATCCTGAGATAGAGAGAGCAGACATTCCAAGCAGATTAATCCATTTTTATTATTATTATAATTATTCTTGTAATATTTATATTTATGGCATGTTTACCATTCGTGCAATTCCTTTGTTTCCCAGCTGAACGCGCACTTGGGTTTCTTGAGATCTGGGCTGAGCATTGGTCACACAGATGATTTCTGACTCGCTGGCTGACTGGACATCACAAACAGACCCCGCAATTGTGACCGAGACTTCGTTGACATTTGAGCTACAGGTGAGACGAGGAAGATTTTTTTTATTTATTATTCTGTAATTATTAATTTTTGTATTTTTTTTTTATATTTATTTTATTTTATTTTAGTGCTAGACTTTGATGTTTGGAATTAAATGAGGGTGAATAAATGATGACATAATTTTGTGGTTTAGTATTAACACATTGTATTAAAACATTTTAAAAATTACTAAATAAAATTATATAAAATGTGTAGATTGCTTTAAATAAAAGTTAAAAGTTAAAACTAAAATTAACTGAAATAAAAATAAATAAAAGCTAAAATTAAAATAATAAATAATTTATAAAATAAATAAAATAATGACTAAAGCACATATAAATTACTAAAAATTACATTTATAATTAAAAAAACTCTAAAAAAAATTATCATCAAAAACTATACTAGTATATAAACAATATTAAAATAAAGCAGGGGTTGACTGTGCAAGGCCTTGAAATGTTTTAACATTTGTAACAGTAATGCCACAGTGAACATTGTGTACAGAAGCGTGACTGAAGGACAATCGATTTCAGTACAATGCGTTTCTGCACCTGAAACCTGAGCCGGTAATGTTGAGTCTGGTGCCTCCAGCGGTTCCTCCTCTGCGCGGCGTCACATTGGTGATAACAGGTGTCAGAGAGGATCTGTAAGTATAGCTGTTCGTGAGGTTGACAGTGTCTCCTCCATTCATCACTATGACTGTGCAGGCCCGCTGTGCTTCAGTTCCTGTAAGAGACAAAAGCGGTCATTAAGATGCAGTCGGGCAGTCTTTATTCAGCTCTGTTCATCTGTGACCTGATAACCTGAGCTTGTCACTTCTGTCATTGTCTCTCAGTTAAGGCATTCCTGGCATGTTCTGCTTTCGATGGACAACTTCGTACTGGGATGTTTAGGCTTTGATTTGGTAACTGAACATTTCTAGACACATTCTGCATGCTTTTTAAATAATACATGCCATTGTTGGGTGGGACTTCACAGTTGAGCTGGGAAGACGTGGAGTTCTGCAGGCGCACATTACACTCTCTGTTACAGATGAGGACTTTGGTGCTGTTCGGGTCAAATCCA
The DNA here is from genome assembly GCA_032275025.1 of Enteromius treurensis. Taxonomy (NCBI): domain Eukaryota; kingdom Metazoa; phylum Chordata; class Actinopteri; order Cypriniformes; family Cyprinidae; genus Enteromius; species Enteromius treurensis. The sequence continues at coordinate 14,951,896 of JAUCMU010000039.1, read as the reverse complement.
GAACCTTGAATGGCAACAATGGCTCCTCCGGCATAACTTCCTACAGAAAACAGAGCAAATGTATCCTGTAGTGTCTTGTTACTCTATAGTCTAATTTGAATTTGATAGCAAGTGTAGAAATGCACTTGTGACAGTGTTTCTCATCTACTTATGCTTGATGACCCAGATTTTGTTTTATTGGACCTAATCATTTATTGTCCTAAATGAAGCCTATATGTCTCTGAAAACCATTCTTTGTTTCTCTTTCTTTCTTTGAAATTACCTTTAATATATATACAAATAGATTAGAATTATTTTAATGAATTAGTTTTTCAACATATTATTGTTTTCACTAGATTAGTGATTAGATTAGCCCTATTGGTAAGGATTATTTTTGTGACATCATCAGGCAATATGCTACTGTACCTTTGAGGCTTACAAGAACCAGCAACTTAAAGCAATTTTCATGTAACAAATTTACATATATTAACAAATCTTTTGCCCTAGGTGTGGGTGATTCTAATTACCTTCATTTGGTGTGACTCCTGTTAGAAGCAGCTCATAGGTAAAGACAGACTGGGTCAAGGCATAACCCTTGACATTATGGTGAAATATGACCGGAAAGGTTCCACCTGCATGTTCCCCAACATTGCAAAGCAACTGTGTATCTGTGACGGATGACACACTACAAGGCACACCACCGATCTCGAAGGAGATGAGAGTTACATCTGTGCCAAAGCCAAAACCAGAGACGGTGATCTGAGTTCCAACTGGACCTGCAAGGAAAGTATTATGTCGGTAGTATTACTACGATGTGTTGTGATATTCAATAGTCCAATAGCATGCAGCAGGCATGACTTATATTTGTAGGCCAAAACTTGGAAATGAGTTAGCATTTAAACACTTCCAGTTATTTATTCTACAGTATTTGGCATTCATGTTATACGGTGACTTTTCTGTCTCATTTTCCACCCTGTTAGGATTAACTTCCGTGCCTTAGAAAAAAAACTACAATTCCACTGAGATCATCAAGTGATCTTGTTTATTTTTTTTTAGCTGTAATTTAACTGTACAAATGAATGTCACCTCTTACATCTTTTTTTTTTTTCTCCTGCTCGTCATTTCTCACTCTTGAAGTTCCACCCTGTTAGGCTAAATTATGGAAAATGTTTGTCCCAACAAAAAAACTAACATATCTGACACGGTTAGAAAGGTTATGTTCATCTGTGGAAGGCTAAAGAGCTAAGTGTTGATCATTTAAAAAACTACAGCTAATTTAGCACAAAATTTCCCCCCTGTTAAATTCCATTAAATTATAGACTGTAGAGTTTGAAACTAACAGGGTGGAATTTCTAATAGAATACAGAGCTTGGCCTGTATGTGTTCCATACATTTTAAACATTTAAACTATTTTGTTATAATGCTAAAAACATGCAAAACATGTAACTTTTTTCCCAAAAATTACCAGTAATGACCCATATGCCATAAAACACATCAGAAATATCCCCTCACAACTGGCCAAAGAGGAGTTTATTGAGACATTAAACACCATCACATAAAACATGTGAAGTTATCTACTCACTAGTTTGCTTTTACAGCCTCATTGTGTCTATAATCACGTTCACAATCATAACAAAAGCCAGTGAAAAAAACCCTTTTGGGTTTTTTTGTCGAGGGAACCAAGGTGCTGTCAACTTCCAGGATTGGCCTACAAAGATATGTCATCAATGAAGTTTTCTATAGTAAATGCTTGTTCATACCTGTTCTAGGACTCACGGAGGTGATGTTAGGAGTTTGTCCCTTAGAGTAGTTGAAACGTTGAGTTGGATACACAACGTTAAACACCTTAATGTTCACCTGCACCTGTCCCTCGGTGAGAGGAGGTGTCATGCACCTCACCGTATCTGGAGTGACATCTACAATCCTGCAGGGGGAGTTAGCGAGCCTCACAGTTGTGTTTCCCGCCACAAAGCCATTTCCTGTGATCAAGAGTGGCGTTCCTCCAGCAATGCTGCCTGATGTTGGGTTGATGCTGGCTTGTGCTATGCTGGTCAGGGTTTTATCTCCTGTGGCGAGACCTTTGCTCATCACCACCACCTGAAGGACGTGTGTACCGGCGGGAAGGGCGCCAACTAAAACCCTGATACTGCTATCGTTGACCTCTATGACTTCCAGAAGGATGCTGGCTGCAGATACCGATATATCGGCAGAATCGTTCCCAAACCCACTGCCGGTGATCACTACAGTGGTGGCGTTTCCACTGACTGAGTTAGGGAGCACCTCAGAGACGTGTGGAGCGATGGATTCGGAATATTCAAATTTACAATCGAAACTGCATGAGGAAGAGATGGAATTGGCGTAAACAACAACATCTCCTCTGCGAGCTTCAGATGGTGAGGTATCGCACACTGCGTGGGAGTAGTCCATGGAAACCACATTGCATGCAACGCCTGCTACTGTAATGAAACCGTTTGAGAAGCCAGAACCAGAGATGAAGAGACGCGTGTGGCCTGTAGTGCTGCCCACCAAGGGAAAGATGGAATCTATCACTGGTAGAACCACGAACCTGCGGTCAATCTCTTTCTGCATGGTCAGGATGGCAGTGCCAAGGTTGTTGACTTGTACAGTTACAGGTAACGGGATGCCCACTGGTGCCCCGCTGTCAGGACTGAGTTGGCATTGGATTTCAGTGGAGGTGCTGTTGATGACGTTACATGGACGATCGCCAATTTTGACCTTTGATCACCAAAAAAAACCAAAAGGTTAAATTAGTAAATTATGTTAGTTTTGTTTTCTTCACGCAAAAACAGTATTCTTGTAGCGTCGCAAAACTGAAGTTGACATGGTTTTACTACGTTTTTGGATCATTTCAGTTGTGTTGCTGTTTATGGAGGGTCAGATAGCTCCCTGATATCATCAGAAATATCTTCATTTGTGTTCTGAAGATGAACAAAGGTCTTAAGGGTAATTAATGACAGAGTTTTGGGTAAACTAACTCTTTAAAAAGAGCTGTTTCCCTGGTAAGGACTGTACACAAAGCAGCACTGCACACTGCTTTAATTAAATCGACCCTTTGGACCAATCACTGCAGATTAGCATCACGCAAAGTAGGGGTGAGAATCGTTTGAAAGTCATTGAACAACTAAGATAAAAATAAATGCATATACATAAGTGTTTTGTGACCTTGCATGTATGTCAACTTGTTATTGAGGACTCCCAAAACCAAAATATGAACCTTTCATTACCCTTAATAGGGCTCTCTTATTTCTAACAAAAAAAACGTGTATCAATTATAAAAAAATCCTCAGAACAAGATCAGACGAGAAACTTGTTTTCAAAGATTGTACCTTGAAAATCTGTGTTTTTTATCAAGTAGATTAAAAATAATTGTAAACACTATTACTAAAGATTCTCTTAAACCTTAAAATCTTGTCCCTTTTTTCTTCTCATTAAAATTTAATATAAATAAGCATTTAATTATTTTAATATAGGGTGATTACTAAGAATCTTTCTAAAATGTCCAGTTTGATTAGGTAATGTAGTTTACCTCGTTTGCACAGTTAATGCTGCTAAAGCCAGAGCCACTGATTCTGATGATGTCATGAGTAGTGCCATGGTCAGGCGTAATCTGGTACACAGTGGGACTGCCACAGGAAGTAAAACGATAGAGACTGTCTGATGTCACATTAAATTCCAGCTGTTCTCGGACACAGTCAGAGGTGGCCACACACACGGAGTCAGACGAGTTCATTTCTTGTAAAACTGGGGACAACACAAAAGATTATTAGGATCAATTGACCTACAAATTCCTTGCTGCAGGTTAGGCTGAAGATTGTATTTGTATGTATTTTGTTGTGAAATAATACGTATCAAAGTGTTTCAGTTGTACCTATATTCATAGACGCCTTTATTCCTGTCACAAGCACCTGGAGCTCAACAGTGCTGTCGATTAGTGGCATGACAGTCACCACTCCCTGAAGTGTCCTCTGGTTTCCATAGTCGATGTGACCACTGCTATAGTAGTAAACTCCAGGAGACGTGAAACGGTAGGCAAAAAAACCTTTGGGTTAAACACAAGAAACAGTAGAATTAGATCATGTTATGTATGTCTGGCACCCCACCTCCAACTCTCATTGTCTTCAGTACCTTTACAGGAAATCAAACTTACACGTTTACGGCTAAAGACAATTACAAAGTAATTGTCTTACAGTAAACTGCAAAATAGGACAATGCATTGTTTTCTACACAGTGGCTGGTATGTAATTATGTTTGCATTATATGTAGTTAAGTAGAGAGCAGACACCTTGAGATTACGCTTCATGAAATCTGACACTCTCACGAATAAGAGACTCTCAAACAAATTCTAAGCAACAGTCAGGAAAAACACAAGCCAAACACTGTTTCAGAGACAATATGACAAGGAAAATAGTGTACATTTGACAGCAATGAAATCCTTCAGTAAGACATATGTTTTTAAGACTTCCAGCAACGACTGTATGGGCGTTCGTGACAGAGTCAAGTTCTGTCTTCTTGGCTGACCTCTGACTCGAAGTGCGATTAAAGCTGCATTAATAGCGTAAGCTCAAAAGAGAATAGATGAATGAGGATAGAGCAATACTAAATGATTTAAAACAAAATGCAGCTTACGACATAGGTCAGGGGTCAGCCAAGAAGCCGGATCTCGACTCTCTTGCGAACACGCATACAGGCGTTGCCAGAAGTCAGTAATTTCAGTTATAATTAAAAATGAAAATATTTTTGTTAAAAAAAAACCATCGATCTGCTTGACCCTCCCGGAGGCGTATAATATAGGTTCGTTTCATAATGGATGTATACGATTTATTAAGCTTCAAAACAATGGCCACTATCAAACAGTATTACCAAGCTTAGAAGTGCCACGATACATTAAAAAAAAAACATATCTGAATGTGTTCATCTGAGAGAAGAAAGTTGCATAAACATACTTTAGGATTACTTGGGGTTAAGTCAGTTATGGGGGAATTTTCATTTTTGGGTGAACTATTCCTTTCATAAGAACTAGAAAATGAACAATGTAAGGGAAGGACTAGTTTTTAAAATGGTGTTCAGGAAAACAATGTAGTATTGTTTGTCGTACTTGACACGGAGAGTGTAGTTGTTGCTGTTGTTTGTACCTTGGGCAGTTTTGGTGACTCCACTGCTGAAGGCACTGCCATCATAGTCTGTGCTGCTGGGACTGGACACACTGAAGACCCTGTAGCCCAGACCGGACACAAAAGCTGGTGCATCCCAGCGCCAAACCACCGTGTCCCCCACTGAGGCTATTAACGCAGCCGTGCTCCAGGCGTAACCCTGACCATACACTGAAAACATAAGATGTGTCACACAAAACACAAAATAGTATCTCTGTGGATCCCACAATATAACTTCTATAACTTTATCAGACTAGATAAATATGTTTTAGATGGCACAACAACAAAAAAGTGCTTATTTACTTCAAGATTTCATTCATTTACTTTACTTCTTAATATTTTTATTTCTCTAAATTGTTCTTATTTATTTTTATGACATTTCTATTTTTATTTACCTAGTACTGTAAGTACTTAGTAGTAGCTGTTGTTGGTCTGTAACATACTGTATGTGTAACAGTAGCTGTCTGTTACATCTACATAATAATTTCAAACTCTAATTACAGGCTGTTCCAGAACTTGGTTACATGATAAGAACATTTTATTTCATGTAAGTGCAATGTCTACTAATACTTATCTAATTAGGTAATTACTCTGTATTATGACACCTTAAAATAAAGTGCTCCCATGATTTCTGCAGAAAAATGTAAACTGAAATTCCTAACAGAAGCATCATATCAGAAGAATTATTTAAAAAGAGAACATCCAATGAATTGCATTAGCTGTCATTCAGATTTCTTTGCAAGTCTTCTAGAATTTTACTGTGTGAATTCTGTGCATGACTAAACATATCGTATAAAATATAGCACATTGAAATGTCAACAATACTTTCATAGCTCTTTAAAAAGCCTCAAACGTCCACTTAAACAGTGCTATGAAGTATGCTGCTTGCTGGCAGCTCAAGTATTTGAAAGTCATTGACATGATGAGACAGTCATTGTGCTGACAGCCATTGTTCCCCTCTCTCTGATGTATTCAGGTGTTGTGCGCGTGACGGAACAAGAGATAAAAGTAAAGAGATATTACCCGGGTGGAAACCTTGGTTAGTCACAGTATGTGTTTTATCTCTAGACTGGGTCACACACTCCAGGTGATGATCTGAAGCAGCTGTCACTCTGCATTGTCTGTCTCCTGTACGAAACACACAGAGTCATAGCCGTGACTGGAGTTAATGATCTGGAAACGATTGGTTTCGGCGAAGAGTTGTGGAAAGTGTTGAAATCCAAGTAGTACACCGTAAACACAGGAAACATTTTAAAATATTCGGATACATTTTTTTTCTGTGGTGGTCTTCCTGTCTTACCCAGAATGACATTGTTATCCGCCGCGACAGAACTGAACCCAGAGCCAGTGATGGTGATGGTGGTTCCTCCATACAAAGACCCCAGAGATGGAGAGAAACCAGTCACCTCTAGAACATACTCTACAGTGGTCTTAACGCCAGCACTGCACACACAAGAAAACAAACATTTAGTAACTATAAAAAAAGCTATAATTTTGACTAAATTTTCATTGTAAGTGCTTTTACTTTTTTGGAGTAACACTTTATTTTTAGGTTATTAGCTAATTAGGTGCTTGGTTGTAACCATTGTACTTATCATGTACTGTAACTATGCTATGGGACAGTATGTATTTATGTAGAAAGCTACTGTTACGCATTTATTACTGACCAAGTCTGTTACACAGATACTTACACTTTCTTTAAGTACAATCTTGATACACTTTATTTTAAGTAGCTTATGTCTGCATACTAGAATTTATCGTTACATTGTATAAAGTCTGTAACACATATATGTAATCTTTTGGTTACATAAGTATCTGTGTAACAGACTCGGTCTGTAACAAATGTGTAACCATAGCAGCCTGTTACATCTACACAATTAAAAACTGGTAACTTAGTTACATGGTAAGTACATATTGTTTTATGCAAGTACAACAGCTACTACTAAGTACTTACTATGTAATTACTCTGTATTATTCACATCTTAAAATAAAGTGTTATCATTTTTGGATATTAAATAGTATTACAACTTTCACAGTTGTAGCATGATGTATACTAGTTTAAAATCTGATTTTAAAGAGTACAAAAAGTGATGCGAGACCTGGTTAAGGGGTAACCCTGGTTTCCGACTCTCACATGAACACTGTACACAGCCGGGGGGAGTGTGGGTAACAGGCAGGTGATGTTTTCGTTGGTCCACTCCTGGATTTCGCATTTGGCCTCGCCAATCAAAACAGAGCTGCCATTAACAGCCGACTCAAAATTTGTGCCCAAGATGGTGAGAATCCTTCGTCCTTAATAAAAAAACGATGAAGAAGGTATAAGGAGGTTAGATATGAAATTGCTTTGACCGTTTATTGCCTTCAGCTTTAGAGAACCGTCACGCTGTTGATTGTCCTTCACTGCAGCCAAACCTGCTTTTCCGATTGCGTGACATAAGCTAAAGCCAGTGCAATTATCTGGCCTGCACAAAAGAGCTGGAGAAGAGGTTTGTCTGGAGGCCATATGGGGGTTTACAGCTGTAACCAAGATGTAAGCGCAGATCAGAACAATGGGATGGAGAAAGACACTTGACACTTGAATGTGATTTTACCTGTTTGTTTGTTTCCAATGACTTTTATCTCCATTATCTTGTCTCAAAGAAGAGAAGCTAACCAGCATTTATTTGTATATGGAAATTGGCCCTGTTTTTAGACATAATTATACACTGGTATATAACACTTGTCTTTGTCATGTAGCTTTCTGTTGCAATCAGCAGCTCAAAGTGTAAGAGTGTCTTAAGGCGATTTGGAATAAAGGCAGGTGATTTAAAACAAACTTGAATAGTCCTAAATAGAGTAAAAATGGACCATAAGACATGCAGTCACAGTCTGTCCTTCTCTGATCTAAGAGAAGTGCCTGATTCAAATTAGATATGCTTGACGTTTGTCTCTCCATAACTAAATATTTAATTTCATTTATAGAAGATTCATGCCCAGAAGATTTTGTGTTGGTAGGTGTTCGTTTTAGATTTGCACGTACAGCACTCATAATTATGACATTATTTAAGTCTAGTCTAGTTTTTGAGTGACACATAATTGAAGTGCTATTACATGTTGAATGGTGAAAGGATTAAATCTTTGTATGAACTGATCTGAAAGCTCAGTGATCCTTATTTATACTCTGCATTCTTGTGAATAAAGGCAAGAGAACTCTATTCCAAAAATAGAACATATTCAACAGACAGAGTATAACTTTACAGCTTTCTCTCAGGTCAGAACACAATCAGCTGTTGGCTGTTTGCAGAACACTGAATGCGACCAACTATAGGGCATCGATTTTGACAGTGACATACTCAAACAGTACCCAGACTTGCTTTAGATGTTCAAGTATGTTTTTAGTGCCATGAGAACTTTATTCTACAAATAGAAAAAATTCAACAGACAGAGTTTACATTGAAATGTAATTTTGTCAAAATTGGTGCCCTGTAGTTACAGATAGAAAACGTCCAAAAGTCTTGCTCATGTGTTTAATTCCCAGGGGAACACATGGATTTTGAAACATATCTGTACTGAATTAGGTATGAAAAGGCATAGATGTTAATCCCTTACCAAATACTGTTGTAGTTTGTGGGCTCACAGATGTGATATTGGCCGTCATCCTGCGGCTGTATGTGAAAAAGCCATCTGATACTGCTGTCATATTTGCCATGGTTAGCGTTACTCTCTGATCACCTTCTGATCCCTGTGTTAAACACAAGTTTCATGGAAGTATTAAAGTTTAGGCTTGTTGTCAGCTTGCAGAGGATGTGAATGCAGGAATTTTAAGTTTTTTGTTTTAATACAGTAAGGGTTATAACTGTTTTGTTCACCATGAGCAGTTAATAACAATAATAAAAACTGCTATTTGGGATTTTACATTTGGCTGCTTTTAGAAAGCTTCTTGGGAAATCAAGTTCTTCACTCACAGCTGGAACTATGCAGGTCAGCTGGGAAAGATCCACTTGTATAACGTTACATGGCTGAGTGCCAATGGTGACTGCGGTTTCATTACCGAATCCAAAGCCAGATACTGTCAGAATTGTCCCTCCTGTCAAGAGATACAGAAGAAGATCCATTAAATGTTTTAAGATATGTTGGGATAACACTAGTAAACAGGCTTTGGACGAAACAAATTATTAAGTAATCAACAAGTTACCATTAAAGACCAATTTTCTGTGATTGTCTGTGTTTTTAAAGTCATTAAGTCAATTCTTACTTGTAAAGTCATAATTTTAACTTTTTCATAATTTCGGCTTAGTAAGGCATACTTTTGACTTTTTAATTCAGTATGTCTTAATTTCAATGCAATTGGTCATTTCGAGTTTTTATCTCGTAATTTTGACTAATTGTGACTTATTATCTTGTTATTATGACTCAAAGTAAATCATAATCACAATTTTTATTATCTCGTAATTATGATTTAAGTAAGTCATCATTTTGACTTTCTAAGGCAGGAAGTTTTTCTCACGTGGCGGAAATGGTCTTTCATACATAAGCAAGCAACAAATACTTCTGTGTATATATATATATATATATATATATATGTATATATATCTACAGTATATACATAATTTATTCACACACTATTTTGCATAGGGAAGTGTAGTGCTATGTGTACCTGCCACACTTCCTGTTGTGGGGTTTATAGAGGTCACTCCTAACAGGTGTGTGAAGTTAAAGCTGGCCTCATTGTGGTTTTGGGCATTTCCCACCAAAGAGAAACTCAGAGAGACTGGCTGTACGCCTGCACTTGCAGGACCGACCTGGCAGGTTATAGAAGTGTCTGAAACACAATTAAATGAGTGTCAGGTGTTTAATTAAATATTACACTTAATGGAGAATTCTGTCACCACATCACCACTGTAAGCATAATTTATTTGAAACAACATGAGGGTAAGTAAATTATTATTATTATTAAAAATGACAAATTATATGATGCTTTTTGCATTCTTTTATTAAAAGGGACATATGCCATCTGAATGCTGTTTGTCCCTTGAGAAAAACAGATTTGTTGGGTTTGACTTACTGGTAACCTGTAGAACAGAGCATTCCACATCTCCAGTCTTTACAGTGACGTTTCCATTATCAAAACCAGATCCATTTATAGTAAGAACTGTTCCCAGACCGCTGGATCCTGAACAACAAGTTATGACAATAGTATAAATCACTAAATACCGATCTGAATGGAGATGATAGCTTTTATGTGAGCCTTGATCATTTCCCCAACCTTGTGTAGGAGAAATCCTGGTCACTTTTGGGGTCTTTGACTCACTCCAAGTGAAACCACAATCTCCTGAACACCACGATGGGATGCCGTTAATGAAAACCTCCACCTTAAAAACAGGAATATGCATTCCAGTCGTTATATATCCTAAAAGCAGTATTTCTCAACTGTTTTTAGACATTAAGTGGCAAATCAATGCAAAATTGATTCATATTATTTTTTATGTTTACCCTCTTGAAGTGAACTTACATTAAGGATTTTCATTAATTACTGGAATAAAATATTACTCGGATCAAGCACATTCAGACTACAGAATGCACACCTGTCTGTCTGTAATAATACAAATGAACCTTTCATGCTTTGGTTTAGCCGTAATCCTCACGACATGCAAAATCCCCTGAACAGTGGATATTCAAACAGAGCAACACAACCAGACCACACTTCAACTGACCCGCTATGTAGCTCTATTGAACTCTGCACGCTACACGGCATCAGGTAACATGAGGAAATGCCTCTAAAAACAAGCTTCATTTATATGACCAATGTATGTTGGACAAACATAATTACTGCAGTAAAAAAGGCACCTGTGGTTTATTTGTAGGCACACGCAGAAGGTCTCCCATAATTCTCTGTTTGAAGACGCCTCCTTTCTCAATCTCGCGTGATGTCACTGAAGGGTTCAAACCAACCACATTGGAAGCATTGATCTGGTTGAAATTATTAAAAAATGTAATTTTTTTGTATTTATATGCTCAACAGCCCTGCATTTATTTGATAAAAATATTAATATTTAAAATTATTGTTTTCTATTTTAATGTTTTATAAAGTCTAAACATGTTGACTTTATATATTTTATATGTTTAAAGGATATATATATATATATATTTTTTTTTTTTTTTATGCACATTTTTTTTAACTAAACACTTTATTCTAGATTCCCATTAGCATTTCTCATTAGCAGTTGCCCTGCAGATTTGGAGAACCTTGGTGTATTGCACAGTGTATTGTATTCTTGCCTTTAACAGAGGCTGATCTCCAGGCATGGTGAGCCACTGGATGTTCCAGCTGTAGCCCCTGCAGTCTCCAGATCTCTGCACCTGCAGCTGGCCGAGCTCTGGGATCCCCTGGAGAGCGTACTGCAGGTCCGCAGCGCTGATATCTACCGCCAGGCCTGAGAAACAAACGGCGCACATACCAAATGAAAAACCAGTTTAACCACTTGAAACACTGTGGTGAATGTACGTAAGCTCTGTAGTAATTCCATTTACTGATTTATTCAGTTACTTCCAGCAGCTACATAGGAAACTGACAGCTTACCTTCAACACCACGGCCAAAGAACTCAACGTTAAAAGTGCCTGTAAGAGGTGGGCTGGCTTTTTGAGGGCGCATAATGGTGACAGTAGCTCTCCCCTGGTTTTGAATCAGTCTGTCCACTGTGCTGTTTGGCATCTTCTGTTGGACAAAAAATGAAGATTGAGAAATGGATCATGGATCACTCAACAAAACAATTATCTGCAGGAAGCAATTCAGTGACAAGTGATAAACTCATCCCACATCACCCGTCATATCGGAGAGATCAGGAAGATCCATCGCTTTAAGGCAGTCATTGTTGAATGAACTTCATATGAACTAACTCACCTCCAGAAATCCTATTTCTAACAGAGGAACACCAAAGCCACAGTTGTAAGGCGTCGCTGTGATCTCGTAGCTGACTTGTGAAGCATTTGCTTGCTTGCTCACATAGATGTTTGCAAAGAAAAGTCCTGAACTGGCTAGAGCGGGTGGTCTTCTTCTGTGGACGACAACTGAACATGTGGATAGAAAAAAAATTGAATATTGAGTGTCACCACTTCAAAATAAAATAAAAAAACAGATTTGAAGATATATATATATAATTATATATAATTAATAAGTTAAATTATCCAGTGTTTTTACATCCATGCAATTTTTTTATTACATAATTTAGAATTAAATCCATAACTTAATTACCATCAGAATCCAAAGCTGGGATTTGACGTCCAAGGTAAACAGTGTCTATGAAGTAAACTGAGTCAGGAGCCACTCCGTATACACTGAGCCGAAGAAGTTTGTAGTTGGCACCTATGTAGTTTGCCTGAATGGAGCCCAGGAGGTCCACACACTTGTAGTTCCATCTGAGAAGGACAACATCAGGGACAACAACTTCATACCAATAACATAATGATCTTGATATTGGTTTAAAGGAATCATATGATGCAATTTCAAGTTTTCCTTTCTCTGTGGAGTGTTACAAGTTGTTAGTGCAGAGATAAGATCCCTGAAGTTACAAAGATTAAAACCAAAGAGATATTCTTAATAATAGTTATGACTTGTCCACACCCTCCTAAAACGACTTGTTTAAACACGCCTCCACTTTTCTCCGTCACAGACTGGGTTTATTTTCAAATGTTTCCACAAAGAAAGATGGCGGAGCTATTATTCTGTCTGTAGTGTTGCTGCGGGCGCCATGTTCTGGAGACGCTGTGTGTCGTTGTGAAAGTGCTTCCAAAAGAGGACACGACTAGAAATCAGTGTTAAGTTGTGTTTCCAACACTGTTCCAGAACGGTTGAACACAAATATTGGAGTTATATTAAACTCACACATCCGTTGAGTCGAATTGCACAGAAATACGTATGTTCTCCTCCCGGTAAGTATTCTGCTGGTAACTGAACAAAATTCCCAGTTCATTCACCAGACGCCCTTTGTAAGCCAAGCAGAGCTATGATAAAGTAAATAAACAAAATTACATGTATACATTACTGTAAAACAAAACATTTTCAGCCTTAAAATATCCATTAATGAGGATGAGATAATACTCAGTGATTACAGTGTTGTACGGTTCTAGTGGTATTGGGCTGTAGATTGTTCCTGGTGCTGTTGTGTCATCGGCGTTGAACAGAATCTCTGGGTTTTTCAGAGACCAGCGACCACAGAAAGCCTCTGAATCAGTGACCCGGACCCCTCTCCGGCTCAAATCACCTGAAAACTGTTTCAACAAGGAGAAATCTAAGAAAGGTGATGCTTTCAACAACATAATTGCTGTTTATCAAGTTAAAACTTCATAATGTCTTGATTTGAAATAGGTTGTAACATTCATGATTATGTGCTTTTTGCTTACCCCTGTGGTGGTGGTCTCATAATCTCTCAAAAATTTCACATTAGTGTTCTCCGTTGTTGGAATCTCTGCTGGACATTTAGCAGTGACCATCACATCTAGTGCCAAACTCACCTTTAATAAAATACAAATGCAACCAATCATGTAGAAAAAGGGATATTTCAAAAGAGCATTCTGAATGTTTAGTACACAGTACAGTAAAGAAGCTAATGCTGTATGCAATGGTAAATGTTAAGAAATATAAAACAAACAAAAAAAAACCTGAGCTTCAGAAGCATTGAAAGGCAGAGGGAGGGAAGGAACGCCATCCCACACGAGTGTGAACGTCTCCAGGCTGGCTTGCCCTTTCACATCTTCACTAACTGTAATGTTCGTGTTTGAGTCCATGGTAAAGTATTCAAGAGCCTCAAAGTTGCCTGAGATAATTCCAAGATTTGGTAAGAATCAGTAACATCAACTGAAGCCTTTATACATTTTTACATTTTATATTTTTACTGACATTCAGCATCGATCTGTAATTAGCATTTTTTTTTTAAGTTCACCTCTGTTAGAGTTGAATGTCACGTTGTACAGTGCCTCAGTGTCCAGTACTTGCTTTGTGACTGTAACACTGTCTGGTTTAATCGTCCACAAATCATTCAGTGCGTTCTGCAACTCCGTCGCTGAAGCACTAACTGGGATCGGCCCTACAACATGCAAAGCAATTCCAGTAAACATTACAAACACAAAGATGCAACAAAAGCAAGTGAAAATTCACACATTCATTTATACACAACTAATGCACCTGTTTGAAGACCTCCATATGCTAAGGAGAAGTATGTGTATCCGCAGTTGCTCAGAGAGAAGCAGTTGCTGCTGATTCTCAGAGACTGCCTCTCATTGACGGCGGTCACTGGCGTCCAGCTCTGGAATCGAACCACCTAAAACAACAAAGAATTATGCTTCTTTCTTTCTTTCTTTCTTTCTTTCTTTCCTGTCTTTTTCCTAAAGTGCTCTTGTGAGCTCACTTGCCTGTTTTTCAGGTAGTACATCATAGTATGCATTGATCTGCTGTTTCTCATTAACAGCATCCGCTGTCTGCTGGGCCGTGAAAGGACTGATCCCTTTGAAAAAGGCCACATCCACTGATGCTGCTACTGCATATTCCTGCACTAGAATCTCAATGTAGTACCTGTAGCACATTGATTCTGATGTTAGACATTGTCCAAAAAAGTAATAGAAAGCATATACTAATGACTTTTGGATCATGCATTATTTGAAATACTTCACTTACGGTTTTCCCTTCTCCAAGCGCATGACCTCTGAAACTTGGGTGTTATAGGTGAAGAAACTGCTTGTATAGTAAGGATGATATGCAATCTTGACCTGAAAAAAAGTATTAACATTCAAATGTAAAACACTGCATTTTATGCAAATATTGCATGTATTAAAACAGGCTTGTATGTTACTAATCTCTACTTAATCGCTTAAAATGATAAATACTGAAATTATTTAATGGTTTAATGTTTGTATTGTCTTTCGGGTACCTTATCCTGGGGAAGACCTGTCTTGCTGAAATAAAACTGGCACCGATCGTCGGCTTTGATTCGTAAATAGTAGTTGTCGGTCTCCATCGGAACAAAGAAACCACTCAGTCGTGCCACAAAGTAATCAATTTCAACGGGCCACACATAGGACAGAGAATCCACCCACTGCACAGAATACCCAGGCCTGCTGGAATTATACCTCAGGACGTCCTCTAGATTGTTTGGATTGGAGTTGTTCCACATCTCCATTTTAAATCCTCTGCCGCCTACAAACACATTCATTTAATCATCACCGATTCAGGGAAAATATGGTATATAAGACTAATGTTAAATGTGCAATTTCATAAATAGCATAAGAAAGAGACCAGGGCTTGTTGTCAAACCCTTCAGTAAATGTTTTTAGTAGTTTAATATTTAAATTTCTATAAATTGGCTTATAGAAGGCCACTGTATATGTGTATATATTATTATTCAAATAGATTTTTC
>JAUCMU010000039.1:14896080-14916815 GCA_032275025.1 Enteromius treurensis | reverse complement strand
GAGCAGCTGTGTAACTGTGTGTATTTGTACATCTTGTGGTCGCGCTCCTCAGTAACGTGAGCAGCCCAACTAATCGAGAACAGCATTCGTTGACAACGAATTTCATTATCGATTTTATCGATTAGTTGTTGCAGCCCTACATTAAACTTAAAGTACAAAAATCACTAAAGCTGAAATAAAAATGCATAAAAATCAGAGTCACTTAAAAAAATTGTAACATTTAAAAATGGCAAAAAGAAAAAGAATTACTAAATAGTAATAACATTAAAATAATATCTATAATAATAACATATTAATTATATAAATAATTAAAAACTTCTAAAGTATATTATTATAATTAGTATAATATTATTATTAGAATATTATTGTATCATATAGTGTCTAAATTATATTACAATAACAAATTTTCATAATTTTTTTTGGGGTGATGTGTGTGTGTGTGCTGACCTACACTAATTTTAACACCAGGGTAAGGTTATGTAGCTGCCTGAAAAAAACTTTTTTCTTCTTTTTTATTGGGTTCAGTGCCAAGTAAAAACCTGAACTGCAGGCCAGCAGAAAAAAAAACCCTTCACCACTGCTGCGTTCATGAATTAAACATGAGACTCTGTGATGTTCTTGTGAAGCAGTTCTGGCACAGCCAGGTGCCCATTTGTGGAGAGCCATAAACATTTCGACCTCTCTTTGAGAGACCAAACAGTGTAACTCTGAACATAACGAAACAAAGGTTTTAAGGGCCTTTCATAAGATGTTTTATTATCGGTCCTCCTGTTCTCTTTGTGTGCTGCTGTTGGCGCCATAAACATACACATCAACGAGGTCAGTTACATTTACTCTCATAAACAATACAGAGACACGTCAAAATCCCCTCGTACAGTCTAGAGAAAGTTGGCTTTGTGTGCAATTCTTTTCAGTGAAAATGAGTGACGATGGTCCGTGCATTATTGCTTGTATAAATATAGTTACTTTTCAATTAATAATTAACAATAATTTCATTTTCATTAGGCATCAGTTAATGAAATGCTGCTTTTTTTTATACAATAAAAGTGTATTGTAGATTGAAATACTACATTACAATTTATATTAATTAATTAATATAATGCACAATATAAAAAAATATATATTTATTCTTGTAAATGATATTTTTTTTAGATTCTTTGATAAATGGAACATTAAACAAACAGCATTTATTTAAAACGTAATTTTTTTGAAGCATTACAAATGTCTGTCATTATTAATATCAGGCTTTATTAATTCAGGGCATCCTTTTTTGGATAAAAGTATTGCCTTCTAAAAAAAAAATGATTGCAAACGTTTGAATGAAGGTGTGTGTGTGTGTGTGTGTAGTGCTGTCAAATGTTTCATTGTGATTAACTGCTTCCAAAATAAAGATTTTTGTTAATATAATATATATGACCCTGGACCAAAAAAAAAAAAACAGTCATAAATGTCACTTTTTCGAAATTGAGAAATGAATTAAGCTTTCATTGATGTGTGGTTTGTTAGGATATGCAACCATTTAAAAATTTAATCTCAGGGTGCAAAAGAAAAAAGAAAAAATACTGAAGAAAAAAAAAAGTTGTCCAAATGGACAGAATGAATGTTCTAATGATATTTAGATCCTAATGAAAAATGTAAGAAGAAGAAAAATCACTCATACAATGTATTTTCGATTATTGCTATAAATATACACTAAAGGCATGGGTCTTATGTACCTGTATGTTCACATATGCTGTGTATACTTATGTACACACAGCAGTTTCAGAAAAATAGATTATGTTTATATATTAAATATATTTATTGATAATATAAATTATATGAATATAAATAAATACATGTAAATATTTTCTAAATATATTCTGAACGCACACGTATTTTATGCAAAAACAAAACCTTTTATTTTGCATGTGATTAATCGTTTGATAGCCCTAGTATATATACACTGCCATTACAGCTTCCTGTTTATGCATGATCTGTTCAACACTTTTGACATCCGGTTATTTAGCATCAATCATTCTCTTTCTACATTGATACATATTTTTTTGAGAAATCAAGTAATTATAACCTGTCTGTAAGAATTAGCTTAGAGGTAATTTAGAGTGTTTTGTGTCTAAATGACAGCGGCGGTCATTTTAAGATGTATTTAAGCATGTGAAGCTGTCACCAGTTTGCTGCACTCTACTCAGAGTTTAATATGCAGCGAGCAGAGCGAGATGAGATTTCAAAAATGCCATTTTTAAGGAGAAGGCAGCAAAAGTGTAAAGTGCAGGTACGAAGATGTCAGAAGTCATTACACTTATTTTCAGTACAACCTGAAAACGGTCGTGATTCATAAAAAGTAAGAGACTGTTTTACTTCATGTCTGTGACGATAATGGTGGTTGACTTACAGCTTTGCTGTTGTTTACTCCTGACGTTTCAATCCTGCTGTCGTTTCAGATGGGTGCATCATAATCGTCTCTTTTATGAGAATATGCATGGAGATCTTTTCCTTTCTCATTTTGTATTCTGCTAGAGTGATTGCATAATAGCCAGACAGTACAATAAAAAACTCAAAAGAATTCAATATCCATTCATCTCCTTGCTGCTGGCCAGCCTCCGTTTCTACTGAGAAGATATGATGTGACATCTTAAAGAGGCAATCACACAGAGTTCTATATATCTAGTAAACTCTCTCTCTCTGTATGTACAAAATAAAAGTTATTGTTCACGTAATATATACATATGTGTGTGTGTGTGTGTGTGTGTATTAGTGGATGTATATATTATGGTGTAGATTTTCTAAATGTTTTATCATTAATCATTTAAAATTATTTACATGCTTTTTCTTGAACTTTAGGTGAGCCTTGGCAGCCACCAGTTCCTTTTCTCTGTTCATATTGACCCCTCTGAGATGCCTGCTTTCTGCTTGCGGCACGATGTCGATGCGCTGCTCTGGCAGCCCCATCCCGACCCGGACAGCGACATATGGGAACACATTTCAACATTTAATGCTCTCGGTAAGGCCAGTTGTGTGCGAATAATGAGAAATGTTAAAGGGTTAGAAAATCCTGTCATTAATTACTCACCCTCATGTCTTTCCAAAACCTTTAAAACCTTAGTTCATCTTCAGAACACAGATTAAGATATTTTTTCTATCTGACCCTCGGTAGACAGCAACACAACTGAAATGATCCCAGGTTCAGAAACATAGTAACAGTGCTTGTGACATCAGTGGATCAACATCATTAACTCAGCCGTTCTTCTCCCGTGACTTACGTCTTCCGCTGTTTTAGAGAGTATCTATTTGACGTAATCGTAATCGGTCTTGTTCCCTGGGGGACGCACGTCTAGAGGAAAACATACGCATGCTCTCAAAAAAATGATTGATTGGATGAACTCAATTTAATTGAAGGCAGGATTTCCATCCAATAAATATGTGTAGCCCCAACTCATAAAAAAGAAATGAATGCAATGCAATTTAATTGAGTTGGGTCAACTCAAATATAGTTTTAATGAAATTGATACATTTCTCAATAAATGCTCAAATACTCAAACTAAAACATTTAACCGAAAAATAATATAATAGGAAGACATCCTTCTACACTGAAAAAAAAGATATGTTTGATTTATTTAACTTTAGGCATGAGCTAACTTATTATGCAGAACATAAGATGGTTTCGGTACATCTATGGCATGCACAAAGTTTTTTTATTGTTATTATTATACAGGTTTGGAACTACTCAAGGGTGAGTATTTTTGGGTGAACTATTCATTTAAAGAGGCAGACACGTGTGCATAGAATAAACAAATGATATTGTTTCCTGGTGTGGATGCCAATATCATTAACTTTATAGTTATCATGTTTGATGTGAACAGGTTTTGTTCAGAAAGTCTTGATTCTTATTTCTGTTCAGGTTATGTTCAGGCTTCAAAACGTGATAAAAAGTTTGCAACCTGTGCACCCAACTTCTCCTACGCTGCTCTTTGTGAGTGCCTCAGGCGTGTGTTCATTTACCGGCAACCCTCGCCGGTCGACACGGTGCTCTTCAACCGGAAGCAGGGTCGGCAGGTCGGGCAGGTGGCCAAACAACAGGTAGCCAACCTGGACACCAACGACCCTGTGCTTGGCTTCAGAGCCACTAACGAAAGACTGTTCGTCCTGACTGCAAACAACCTGTTTGTGCTGAAAGTGAACAATTAAGATTCTTCAATATTGGTGCTGGATGAGTTGACCCTTCTGCTCCAAGGTTGATCCGGGACCGCTTGAGGTCATTAGAGAACATTGGACTCATCCAGTATATGACGGTCATATTTCAAGACCATGTTGGTATGAACTTCTCTAATGTGTCTGTGTATGTTAGTATTTGTCTTTATATGTGAAACATTAAGCTTGAAACATGTTCATATGTTCCTCCAGAGACACAATCTATAGCATGAATGTCACATTGCATTCCTTTTGAATGTAAAACTGATGCATAAAATAAATAAGCGTCTGTAAGACCCTGTCTGTTTTCCTCTCTTAATGTTTTTTTTGTTAACATTTTGACCACAATCAGTGCAGAAGATAGAAAGTATTTACATTGGCCCCTGTTGTGTTCCTCGCACACCGTGACCCAATCAGAACAAACCTGAGACCCTTTTTGACAAAGCAATTATTTCACCAGACATGAGTCAGCAGTCAAAATCAACCGATACCAAATGCCATGAGACGGCATCAAAACTGGACAGGCAAGGGGGACGCATTTCAGAAAAACTGGCTTTATACCCGTTTCACTCATTGGTATATGGTGTGTATTTATACAGCATTTTATTTGATTTATACTGTATTATATGGAAGCCCTTTTCCGCCATTGGATAAACAATTTAAAATGGTAAGGAGAAAAAAGACAGAATTACAAGATGTAAAGTCGCAGTTCTGAGAATATATCACTATTTTTTTCCCACTCATAATTGGGCTTTATAAATATAAAGTCACAATTCTGATAAAAGTGTGCATTGTTTACCTTTTTTACATTTTTTTTTTTATTCAGTGGTGGAAACAGGCTTCCATAGTATTAAGCATTATTAAGATTGCATGTATATTTATACACACACACACACACTTCTGCATATGTTTATTCAGCATTTTATTTGATTATATAGGACTATATAGCAATATATATAGATAAAGATAGATATACATATACTGGACATGTCAAATAAAATGCTGAATAAATATGTACAAACATGTTATTATTAATATGTATTATTAATCACACATCTCAGTTTCTTGAATTCAAGTAAGAGCTATAAACTGAACAACCAAGCAACATATTCTTATAGTTTCTCCTGCTTTTTTTCTGGTTTTGCAATGAATCTCCTTTAAGTCTGTTCAGGCTGTTGCATGCTTGTTTTTCACCCTGTGTTACGGCCCTTTCAAATATAATTTGTCAGGATCCATAGAGATGTGCCTGGGAGATAGATCTGTCCCAGCTGTTTTGTTTAGTGGGGTGAACCTTATTTGTTCAGGCCTCAGATTAAATCACGTGTTTGTGATTAAATTAGCCTGTGATGGTTGGATTCATTATCTGCACCAGAATCACTGGACAGCTGAGAGAACGATCTGTGAGTTCTTCTAATGCTTGTGGAGATGTTGCTTTCTGACCGTGGTGTACATAGACGGTGATGCTTGTACATCAGTGAAAGCTGTTTGCAAAGGAATACATTTCCAGTAAATGTGTGCAATCGTTTATGAACTATAAGCAGTAATTTAGCTTCATTCTGATATGACATGTCGATTTTTACAATCCAGTCATGTCCTGATTATAATCAAATCCAGGCCTATATTTTTCTTACTGAATAATATCATTTATATTATATTCTAAAAATTGTTTCAAATGGAAAGGTTTCATATTCATGTTTAACTTTAACTCACATTTCTATATTTACGATCTGTGTAATATAGTTTTAAAAAATAACATACTGTGTGTATATAAAACAAAAATAAACACAAAAAAAATTATATACTTTTTTGATTGCATGTTACAGCATATATCATTGTTAGCAAACTAAAATTGTTCACTTTAAACTGTCTGCAACATGGAAAGCGCTTCAGTGTATTTGTGTCCTGTTAGTATTTTCAAGGCACACTCGTGTTATTCAAATAAAGCTTTCTGTGGTAGAGATCTAGCTATCTTCTCAAGTGCAATCTCTCACGAGAAATATGTGTGACAATAGATCATGCCGACCCAATCGAAGAGGATGTTTCATAAGAACGCAGCTCCATTCCCTATCCATGGTTTTATTTTAGAAACTCCTTTTCCATGAACAAAACAACCAAGGCCATTAAGAACCAGACACTGACGTCACAAGACATTGGACCACAGAAAAGCAGGCACAATAGAACATCAGGAAATTGTTTTCCGGAAACCGTTTTGGAGGTTCAGCACAACCGCGTAAATGTATTCACAAACGAGTGAGCTTCTCTCTCAGGTGTTGATGTATTTATACACCCCGGGAACGCCGCATCAGCTCGTGTGCTCTTGTTTTCCCTCTTTGAACTCTGCACCTGTAGTATACGCTTTGAGTGTGCGTTTCTCTTTATTGATTATTACCGAGCAGTCCTAGAGAATTAAACTGCCGAGGCGTCACGCGGAAAGAGCGGCAGTATTCTACAACAACAACAGAAATATGAATAACCTATTTAGCTTCTGTAAAAAATGAACCATTAAACTCCACAAGTGTCCAAACATAACCTGAGGGGCAGTCGATATCACATTTCTGGGATGCATTAGCTTAACGTTACCATACTTGGCTATGCATTTCTGTGTTTCATTTCATTTTCTAAACTAGTTATTTTGATGTTGCATGGTTTCACTCTGAACTGAAGATGTTAATAAAATAATACCCTACCTCGGTAGACAATATGCTTTATAGCGTTGTCAGCTTCAGGGACTCGCTATAAACACCAGAGCAGCAGTAAAGACTTCTGAATATGATTAAACTCCATATTTCACTCTCATTGGTGTGACAAGACAGCATTAACGTTTTTATACACTGATTTTGAAAGAAATGCTCACCAAGGCTGCATAGCCTATATTTGATGCAATAGTGAAATATTATTTTAATTTAACATATAGTAGTCAACATTTGAGGCGGATCATAAAAGCTGCCCTAAGACTGAATGCACGGCATTTTAGGACTACTTGGAAGGAAGATTTTGATTTTGTTTTAAAATCTAATTTATAATGTCATGATTATGGCGAAGCACACATTATTCCAGTCAGTGTCACGTGATCCTCCAGAAATGATTCTAATATGCTGATTTGGTGCTTAGTTGTTGGTGTTCAGTTATTAATAATGGTGCTTACTGTATTTTTGTTCAAATGCAGCATTGATCACCTTAGGGGAAAAGTATGTGAGCCCTTTGCTTGGATCTTATTTTGTCATAATTCATCAATAATGCTCTTTAAATGATCAAGAATACCTTGTGTCAATATAAAAAGTTTAGTAGCAATTCCAAGTAACAGCTTAAGTGTTCTGAGGTCGTTAGTTTGAGTCATGGTTTACATTTTTCTGGAAATGTCTGAGTGTTTTTTTAGAATAGCTTATTTAAGCCGACCTCGCTTGTTTTGATATTTTATGACCAATTTACTTAGAAATCCAAGACGATCAAATACAAGAATCTTCTAGTCCAGTAGACCTCTGAGTGGTCTTTCTCATCAAATAAACCCTGTTGTTTTGTACCGATGAGCTCTGGGTTATAGAACTGCATGTCACGATAAACTTATTTTAGGTGTGAGATGTAAGAGTAAGAGAAGCAGGGATAAATGAGGCATGAAAAGGAGTTGTAATGGATGTATTAATCTCAAGAACAACTTATTTTCTGGCCTATTAATTTCAGACTGAATATGCGGCGTAATAAAATAAGGTCTTGTTCTGTGATAAAAAGAGAGAATGCAACTTCTTCACGGGTTTTATAGGTGACACCAAAGCCAAGTAAATTTAATTACAGTCCTTTTTTCCCAGATCACATCCATCTTTTGTGTATAATTACATCTGGGGAGAAAAGGGGAACAATGACATTGAACAAAGCTGTGGGCTTCAGCACAGTTTCTCGTCTGATGAAATTATTAAATGTTTTAATATCATCCTGTTTAATGTAATCTGACACTAGTATCCTTATGTTTAATTTTTTATTTTATTTTTTGCATTGTATTTTATTTATATATAATTTATATTTTTATCCTTTGTATTAAAATATGACTATGTATTTTATAAATTATATTTTATTTATATATATATATATAGAGAGAGAGAGAGAGAGAGAGAGAGAAAGAGTATTTTAATAATTATTAATTTACAAATACTCTTTTTAATATTTTAATATTTACTGTTTCAGCAAAACATAAATGCCTTTTAGTGAGCAAAAGGGTTTGTGAAACAAGTCTTGTATGTTAGTGATTGAAGGGATGTTACAAAATGTAATGAAAATGTAATGAACAGCACAGTGGCAGAAGGTGTGTGGTCAGCAGAAGCACAGCAATAATCATATCAGACTGAATGTTTCAAATTATGGCTCTTTAAATAAGCTTGAGAGATGTTGGAGAGACTGTAGTGAGTAATTTGCACAATTGCTGGTTGTAGGTTTATATTTAGAGCTAGTCTTTAATAAGTGTAATTTTCAGCATATTTTGAGGCTCATATATGCTTTATTGGAGCGTGTGGATTTCTTTTGTCCTGGATTTTGCGTTGGAATGCACAGCATGAAGCTATCTCTACTCTAGTTCTTTTTCATCACAAACGACAGATTAAAGTGGAGAGGAAGTGAGATGACGTCAGAGTGGGTCATCATTATGGGACCCTATTTTTTGCACAATGGTGAGAGTGATTCTGTTGCTCAATAAAATGTCTTCTTTTCCTGTTGTTCTGGAGATTAGCTGTATATACTAGGATCTATCCTGTTTCATCAGTTGGTGAACAAAAAGCTCAAATTTTCTGTTAAAAACAACAAAAATGTTTTATTTTCACATCCATTTATTTATTTAGTTTTTTTGTATTTGGAAAAGTTAAATTATATATATATATATATATGTATATATTACGTTATAATAATTTAAGTAATATTAAATTATAACATAAAATTATGAAATAGATTTATATATATATATAATCTTTCCAAATAATATAAATAATATATATATGTTATTTATGCACGCATCAAACTGTTGTTTGTTTCCTCCAAGCTGACTGTTGTTATTATTATGTAACTACTGGTACTTATAAATAACTTTCATATTTTTGGATGGTCACATCATAACAGTTTAACTTCAGGACTTTCCAATCGTCTCACTTTTTTTGAAAACCCTTTTTTTTTTCAGGATTAAACATGCTTGCAATTGATATTTCAATCTTAATTGCCACTAAATGGATTTCGGTTTAGTCTAGACATCAAATGGTCAACATGCATGGCATTTTGGCAGCTGTGTTGTAGTCATGGTTACATAAACACCATAATGCTTTATAATTGCAGTAATTTTGTCTTATTTTATTCAGTTGAATAATCCGACAATGAATTTACTTCAACTTCTCATATTAGGTCTAAGATGATTGGAAGATTAAATGATGATTGGGCCATTACTATCATTACAGCCCGAATCAAATGAGAAACCTGACAGTGGACATAATATGTGGACAATATTGTGCTAGGAGGAAGAAGAAAAGGTAAAAGCAGAGGTAATTAAAGAGACCAGCAGAAAATATATGGCTTGCAGGAGATAACCTTTTGCATGAACAAAAAGCAAAGTTTCCAAAAGATCTGCAACAAGTAGAATAGTTTAAGCTCAATATTTAATATTTAATACTTATTATTAAATTTTTTTGGATATCTTAATTGCTTGCTTTCATATTTAAAGGGACAGTTCACTCCAAAATCACATTTCTTATTTATTCGCCACATGTCGATCCAAACCTGACTTTTTGTATGAGATATTTTTTGAGATAAAACAATGGGGTCCAAACCAAAATAGTTTCAGGGTTGATACCCCAATTTTCTTTTTCTTCTCCTTTTTTCAGTTTGAGTTGACCAAAACCCTACACGGTAAAAAATAACAGTGATTTTACCGGTAAAAAAAATTTTTTTTTTAAATGCTACAGTAAAAACCAGTTAATGGAAAATTCCTGTAAAATTTACGGCGACAAACAGATTTCCTGCATTGCATTTAAATTTTTATTTGAATTTGATGTTATAAAATAACAGTTTCTTCTTAGTTTTTTTACTTATTAATGATGTTTATTAGGGTTGCATGTTACATGTAATGTTAATAAATGAATGTTTATTGTATATTTGAGTTACACTGTAAAACCTAAGACATTGTTACCGTATTTTTTTAACCATCGAATTCCGGCAACTACAGCTGTGGTTTTTTTACCATAAATTTTACAGATTTCTTACCCAGGTCTGTGTTGCTGACAGCCCCGCTTAAACACATGAACCTCGCTAGGACATTTACTAGAATGTAATTTGATAGTGCACTGGTTGTGTTTTTCCAATGTTGTATGTCATTTGCCACCTGGGGTCAAGGTGACATTGCACTAAATGAATTATGTTTAATATTTCATGTGTTTCTTCTGCTGAGCTTGCCAGTATAGGAACACAGTGGTCAGTCTTTTAAATAGCGTTTTTGTCCTTTCATCCGTTTGGATTGATTAGCTGAGTGTTTTGTATCAATGCCGTATTTGGCAGTGTAACGGTTTCTGGAAGTTAACTTCATGTGGCAGTAGAAATGTGCTAGAAAGAGAATAATTAAGTTTAAATAGCCCAATCAGACATCAGCGCTGCATTATGCAGAGCATTATTCAGTACTGTTTGTAAAATCAATGTAAATCAGGAAGGATTTATTAGAAACCGCCACTGTCGTCAGACAATAATGAATTAAACAGAATAATGAGCCTTTCATGAACCAGTACATTTATTTTATTCAGAAATAGGTTTTAAAATAGATGTAGATATAACTTCTTTTAATAACCCCCGGATAATATCACACAGGCAAAATATCAAATACATAATAAGGATGCTAGCGTGTTTGATCGAATAATTCAGCATCAATTATATCAACGATAATGGCAAGCAATCACCAAACTGAGACAACAATTACAGCACATTTAAACATACTGAACACTTTTACATCTGTTAAAAAGCCAAAAAGAGCTTTAAAATTGTACATATGCTATGCATTAACATTTCAGAACACCATTTAAAACCATTTGTGTGACTGTAGCTTTCTAAAAACCTTTAAACCGAGCTAACTAATCCACTAAAATAACCTATTCTTCAGCTATCAAAACAGAACAGACCATTCTTTACATCAAGAACACTAAGATATATTCAAAACCTAAAGCACAACATATTAATGCAGAATAATTGAATACAGTCAGTTGTGATAAAGGTGAAGACATTTAACCATGTAAAAAAAACATTTAGCTTATCGGCTAGTATGAAGTTCATCAATACAATCACTGGTTGTGTTTTTCCAATGTTGTATGTCATTTGCCACCTGGGGTCAAGGTGACATTGCACTAAATTAATTATGTTTAATATTTCATGTGTTTCTTCTGCTGAGCTTGCCAGTATAGGAACACAGTGGTCAGTCTTTTAAATAGCGTTTTTGTCCTTTCATCCGTTTGGATTGATTAGCTGAGTGTTTTGTATCAATGCCGTATTTGGCAGTGTAACGGTTTCTGGAAGTTAACTTCATGTGGCAGTAGAAATGTGCTAGAAAGAGAATAAATCAGTTTATAATTAAATAATTAAGAACAATACAATCATGTGCTGTCTACACCATTTACGATACAAAGGATCCATTCATCAGATGTGAGGCTTTGTGCACACTATGGCGGGTTTTTTTTCCCATTTCTCTGAAGGTTTTATCTGCAGGACATTAGCCACATTGGCTCAGCCAATAGCATTAGTTTGGGGCGGAACTATTTGTTTTATATGACCAATGGTAATCTAAGGGGGGTGTTTGGGAAATGTGTGAGGAAACAAATATTAAACTTGCATTTCCAATTGCAGTGTTGCCAGATCTGTGGTTTTCCCAAAGAGTCGGGCTACTATTTATTATGAAGAGTTCACACGGCTCTATTTTTAAAGTCATCAGATCACTGTAGCTTTCGCTGCAGGATTTCAAATCGCTGCCAGGTCCAGATATTTTAATATTTATTCTCATAATTTACACCGCATGATTGAATGTCGTGTAAACGAGCTCTGATTTGCCTCTGATTTCCAGCATTTAGTTTGTGATTTTGCAAAACCTGTAAGCAAGTGAAAATTCGGGCTAAAATTGTGCAGTGTGATCTCATCTCTCCCCAGACTGTGATTTTGACGAAACCGAAAAAAGCAAGCAACTGGACTAGTTTGGGGCTAGTTTTGATTAGCAATTGGGATGCTTTTGTTTTGCACACCTGGCAACCCTGCCTAGCTGGTGGAGCTAATGGGAGATTACATATATTCAGCTTTAGGAATGACTCAACTAGAAATGTACATAAATGCTGACGATGTAAAAACATAATTTCGATTTCATCTTTTGTTCATGCATTTGATTCTTGATTAATTTGTTTATTTACATTCAGTTAACATAAAAATGGTGCTCAGAAAACGGTCTACATTTTCGTCAGTGTGATACCAGAATGCTAAGAAAAAAAAACAAAAAAGCTATGCATTCATTTTAAGTTTGGATTGAAAGCGTTTCGCTTTAAATAAATATATATTTCTATATAGTGGATGTAAACTAAGTTAGCTCTTATTGAACATTTCTGAAACAACTGCAACTGCAGAATAAAGCAGTTTCAGCATTTTTTCCCAGGGGTCTGCAGGGGAAAAGGCCACTCATTAATCACAATGGCAACCCCTGAAGATATTTTCAGATCAATATGTACTTCAGTTTACCCTGTATTACATATGCAGTGCACTGCGATTTTAATTACGAATCGTGACTCCAGCAGATAATGCAACCATGCAGCTTATGTAAATGGTGGTTTCATTTCAGATTCTAAAGAGCTGGTTTGGCAAGTGAACGAGACAGGAAGATGAATTCGACTGTACTGAGCATGCTTTCTTTAAATCAAGATAAAGTGAAACTTTCAAAGTGCTGTCCCTGCAGTTCAGTATGTATTGTGATGTATTCTGAGATTTATGGTGTGTGTAGCTGTCGTGAGTTTATCAAGCCTGACTGAAAGTCTCCTTCCTAAATTCACAGTCCTCTGGATACAGAAGCTTCTTATCAGGAAACAGCTCGTCTGTCGGTGTCAAATCGTCTATCTCGGTTGAAAAATGCCCTGTGCTTTCCACCGTCGACGTTTCCTTGACAACACTGTAGGTTAGTGCCACGCTATAGGCTGCCTTGTTGGCCTGGGCGTTTCGTCCGCAGCGGCAGAGCCTCCGGAAGGCTGCGCGGAACTTCTGAGACATGGCGTTGTAGATAAGAGGGTTGATGGCGCTGTTGAGGTAGACACATGTGCGACAGAACAGCAGAAACCAGGTGTCTAGGTAGGCCTCTTGCAGGAAGGAGTTCACCACCACCAGAGTACGGTACGGCATCCAGAGAACAGCAAACAGAACCACCACCACTGCCAGCATTTTAGTAACCTTTCACAGTAACCACAGTAATAGTGTTAGATAGATCTGAACTGAAACAAGTTTCCATCTCGTCAAACATCTATATATCTATCTATCTATCTATCTATCTATCTATCTATCCATCTATCTATCTATCCGTATAGGATGAGATCTATCTATCTATCTATCTATCCGTATAGGCGGAGATCTATCTATCTATCTACAGTATCTATATATATATATATATAGACTGTTCTATCTATCTATACTGTTCTATATAGTCAAACATCTGTCTACCCATACAAAACTATATATAGACTGCTTATCTATCTACAGTATCTATCTATCTATCAGTTTACAGTATCTTACTATACTGTTCTATCTATTTATCTAATCAATTATCTATCTATCTGTCTATACTGTATATCTACCCAGACAAAACAGATATCTATCTATCTAGAAGGTTTATCTATTGAACTATCTACAGTATATATCTATATATAGCTAGACTGTTTATCTATCTATTTATCTGGGAGGATGGATGATCTGTCCCAAAATAATTTCATCCAACCTAAAAAAAGGCTTGAAAAAAGTTTAAAAATTAAATAAATAAAAAAAATACATTAAATGTGTAATTTAGCTGTATGTAGTCATATTATTTCATTTATTTCAAAAGAATAAGAAAAGTAGCCCAAGTGTCAAAGTTTTAAGATGTTCCTCTCACCTGTCTCCTGGAAGCTGCGGTCGTGCTGGAGCAGCGGCTGGAATTCCTTATCTTGTTCTTTTGGGCTTTAGAGAAGTTCTCGTGGCCGTTCTTGTCTTCCTTGAGGTCCGACGGAAGAGGATTAAGGAACAAGATTCTCGCAATGAGGCCGTACAGGACAGTAGCCAGAGTGAGTGGCAGAACAAAAAAGATGCCAAAATCGAAAAAATATATGGGTAAGTAAAGGTTTCTGGACACTTTGTAAGCGCACGTTATTATAGTCACATCTTTGTAGAGCACCTGTTGGATATCGGACAGGTAAAACCACATTACGCAGTAAAGCGACGCGAAAACCCAAACTCCAAAAATAATTTTCTTGGCGCGCGAGAGCGTGCATAAAAACTGCGCTTTGATCGGGTGACATATAGCGATGTATCTCTCTATAGTGAACGCTGTTATGGAGCACGAGGATGCGTTGATTCCTAGATACTGGAAGTATGTGATGCACAAGCACCCCGCGTGCCCGAAAATCCATGACCCGAACAAACTGTCCGCTACGCTCGGCAGACCGGCTGCGATCAACACCATCAGGTCTGCGACAGCCAAACTAACCAGGTAGCCATTGGTCGGGGTCCGCATATGTTTAGTGGTGAGGACCACCAGGATGACCATCACGTTTCCAACTATCCCGAGAGCGCATATGAGGAAAACTATGAGGACGCTGATCACCTTGTATTCGACACTGCGGTCAGTCCAAGCTTCCAGGGTATCGTTGAAAACTGTCAAGTTCTCCATTCCCCAAAAATCTCCAAAGTTCTTAAAAAAAAAAAAAAAAGTCAGATTCTTAAGGCTTTTTATTCCGTTGAGTTTAAATGCGGCTCATCCCTCTCAGAACTTTGCTTGTTTTGCGTCTCGAAAACGAATTTATATTCATTAACAATATGAAATCGCAACATAACTCACATAGCTGATCGATCTCCAGAGTTGGTTCTCCTCTAAAAGCAATGGGACAGACTAAAGACAGATGCGCTCTCTGCTGATGCTGTGGATCAGATGATGGATCTCCTGAACGTGGTGCTGAATTTAGACTCGCTTCGGCTGCGTGCTCAGAAAAGGGGGGCGTTTCATGCACGCACACAATTTAATCAAAGGAACCTGGCATGATATTTCGAGTCTTGTAGCCTGCATTATCTTTGACCTTGGTTAATATATCTTTGATATTTTGACCGTGGTTAATTTTTTTAAAAGATTGTAGGCATGTGGTCCGATTGATATCCTGTGTGACTGCAACAAGTTTTCCAAGATAGCACACGTACGTCTGCAAGATGTCTGTTAAAGATCTCTTGATCTGGAAAGCATCTGCTGTCTAAAAACATCTGTCAGACGTCTCACAGATGTTAGTTTTGCATACATTCTAAATCATTCTAAAGCAGACGTCTACATTTACATCTGCAAGACATATTATTTAGATTGTTTGCTCATTGTTTTGCTCGTTTTAACATTTTTATATAACATCTTGAATAATGAAATAAATAGGCTATTATTTTGTAAATAAATGAAGCTCAAGCGTGTGTTGCTGTTGTTACTTTAATGCAGTTTGCAAGTGTCTATTTATTTAACACAAAAATTTGCAGATGATTTGTATAGTCTAACTTTATCTACTCTCTTTAAAAAAAAATAAGATACCATATAAGAACCGTTCAGTCAAAAGGATCTTTAGAGAACCATTGCTTTCTTCATTTTTTGGTAATCTGAACCTATATAACCACAAAGAACCTTTTGTAGATTCTTCAGATGTTAATAGCTCTTTATAGATCCAGGTAAAAAGGCATCTATGGCATCTTGAAGCACCTAAATAAGTAAAATACACTGTTTTTAAAGAGCATCTGTTTACAAGATAATACTATTTAAGCCTTTATGCTTTAAAATTTCATAATAACACAGGAATATGTTGTTAAATTTAGCATGCTGATACTTATACACATTTTTTAAATTCGCTGTAAGCAAAGCATTTTTAATTACATTTTTTTCACTGATCAAATGGCATTCACACAAAAAGTAAAAGCTTGATACAACAAACCAAGACCGAGGAACGTAAAACTCTCTCTTTTTTGGTCAAAACCTATTTTCAATTCATTTCATTTTAGGCACACTCTGTTAGAAAAGAAATAGCTTGGCCTATGTTATAATGACCAAGAGATCTTTTCATGTGCCTCAGACAGGAGCTGTTTCCAGGTGACACATGAATGATGGTGTTAATGCTTGAAACTTCTCTGAGCCACAGGTCACGGTCTTCAATTTGGCCCGTGAAATTTAATCACATCACTTTGTTGAATTATTAGCAGGTGCATGTGGGAGCAAAAGTCTGCGTGGCAAATTTTAAACAATAATTTAGAGCTTGTGCGTTATTATTCTTTCTACGTTGTTGTTGTTTTGTTGTGGTCCCATGCAGCGCATTGTCTCAGAGAACAAATAGTTAAAATAACAACATTAGCTTATGTAACATATCGTGACGTTCCTGTGACAATTCCTTTTCCCCCTCTTTTTTTACACAGTAACATTTGGCAGCTATTTTAACAGACATGCAAGGTTTCTTTTTTATTCTTTATAAGAGTAATTGACTCATGTGGGACAGCACAGTTGCTCTATTATGAACATGAGAAAAGCTCTCCTCCTCACCAACTGTGGTTATGGCATAAAGACAGAAGAGACCTTATCGTGCCAAGCCACTTCAGCATTTATTTAGGGGTCTGTTTCCAAGGGAAACAAGAGAGTAGTTCACAACCCAATTAGCCGATGGAGTGGCAGGACAATGTCACAATTATGTCAAAACGGACTGATCCTTATTCTTAGATCTTTTGTTAAAAACAGAATCCGTTTGAGATGAATGGCATTTTTTAAAATGGTCACATACTGACCAGTGCATTGCGGTTTAAAACCACGTCCCTCTGGTAAAATGTGTGAAATTAAGACTACTTAAAATGCAAATGATGTTTAGTGTCTGGCAAAGCAGCATAATGCATGTGGATGGAGACATTGGGTTCCACTTCTGTGCTTTGGTGCCACCTCGTGTCAAAGGAAGGAACTGCCAATGAATGAGACTGACATGCACTGCTTTTAATTCGACTTTTATGCAGATGTGCTAAAAAAGGACATAATAACATCGCAAAAAACTGAAAATATAAAATATTTATTTAATATGTCACAAAATACTTTCTGTTCAGCTTATTTAAAAAGTGTGTATAGTTTGATCATTTCTATAAACCTTTTTCCTGGCGTAAAGACGGGCGCCGCCATTTGTAAATGTTATGGGTAACGTTTTACTTCCGGTCTCATCCGCGTCCAGCCATTCTTGGTTGTAAAAACAGTTCTGTTTTGTTGCTTGATATTGAAAATGAGGTCGTTTCTCATTGGTTCCCACTTTTTTGGGAACGGAAATGCTTTAAAACAGCAGCTTTGCCAGACTGACTTTGCTCGCAAAATTGAATGTAGGGTCACAGGAAGTATGGGCGGGCCCATGCTACTTACTTCCGCGTTCAGGACAAAAGGTGAATACATTTTGGTTTTTTTTAATCGTATAGGCTACATCTTATACTTCATAAACTCATCATTTAAAGCTGAAAATCGTTAGATTTTTTATTTATTTATTTTTTTGCATCACAATACAACAATTAAGTGAACATTGAAGCAATTTTCAAAAAGTGTATTAATTACATGATTTGAGCCGATATTGCAATTCCGTCACTGTGTGTCATGCTAATCTAACATGACAAGATGGTATTTTATCAAGAAATTCTACGAATTACTTTATAATCTTCCTTTTTTCTTTTCTTTTTTGAAAAAAGAAAACATGCACAAAAAATATATAGCCTCTTAATGCTTTTAATTTGTAAATATCACTATCTGGTTTGTAATTTTCTTAATGATATCATGCCCTAACCCGGATGTGACATCATAATGTGCAGAGAACAACAGGATTTGAGGAATTATGTCATGTTCTCTGATTAATTTTTCTAATTTTTAAAAATTGTATTTTCTATTTGATAACAGTGAGAAGCATCGATTGATTAAAGCATGTATAAACTCTAGACGTCGAGCTTCCAAAATGCTTAAAATTCACAAAAAGCTCTTAGCAGCAGCATGTTTAAACCAAAAGTGTACGGCTTAAAATGCTCACTCAAGTACTCATATTTTCCTTTAAATGTATTCATTTAGCAAATGCTTTTATCTAAAGTGATTCACAAATGAGGAATACCATAAGCAGTTGGTCATAAATCAACAATATTCAGAGTACACAAAGGGTTAAACTAGATTACTATATGGTGCGATGCAGAAAGAGGAGAGAAGGAGGGAGAACTTTTTAAATAACTAAAATGTATTTTGTCCTTAATTGTTGACATTAGGCCTACTTTTTTTAAGAGAGCATATTTTCCATTTTGTGTTGACTTACCTTCCAGAGATGATCTTGATGTTTTAATGTTAAAGTTCCAGCCAGAAATACATAATTCTAAATATTTAATATCAGGTTTCATTAGAACGAGTGCACTTATTCCAAATTATTGGAATTGTTGCTTCATTGTTGCTTCACATCCATCGCTGAATATGTTACTGTTCCTATAATTCAGCAGCCGTCGGCTGGGTTATAAAACAGGTCCAAGTGTATAAAGTGGGTCTTGGAGTTAAAGGCTCTTTTAAGAGCCATTTCCTGGAGAAATAAGTGAAGCCAAAAGCAGAGACCCAGTGGCTGTATGGTGCTGCACAGTCCCGTCAGAGTCATGACTCAAGGCCAGGCGTTAACAGCACTCTCTGGTTCAACCCTTCTCCTTTCTGAAGGAAACCCTGAGGGCTTGTAAAATAAAAGAACTGCTCTGCAGCCTCTTAACCAAACCTTTGCTCACCAAGCTAAATGCATTTGATAATCATGTAATCATCTACCTTTTCATCGTCTAACTAAATTTCTGTTATTGAACTGAGAATGCACATAATGAGTGTACCACTTGAACATCTGAGAAGACTGTGTTCATGTTTGTTTATAAAACTTCACACAATACATCAAATGCATTCCAACAAATGGAAATTTAAACTAACTGAACTTTCAAAACAGAACCCTATATCTCATTACATCGTGATAATGTACGGTTTCTAAAATTACAGCATGGTAAAAAATGCATTGTTTGTTTGATTTAAACTATGTGCTGCATCCACTTGATTATACCAGTCATCAAAACATGTAATGTGTGTGTGTGTGTGGTGTGTTAAAACAACCCAACTTGGGTTATTTGGCAACCCAGCGCTGGGTAAATATTGAGCAGAACACATGCTTTGGTTATTGTGACCCAGCTGCTTGGGTTAAATGTTTTCACCAAACATGCTGTTTTTTTTTTTTGTTTGTTTGTTTTTAAAGTAAACTAATCGCTGGCTTAAAATGAAAAGGAAAATAAAAATCTCACACATAAATGCTAGAGACAACAGCAATAATCAAATGCATGGATAAAATACAGAACTAGATGTACTGATTTGAGCGAATAGACAAGTTGTATATATTTGGGCAGATATTTACAATATTACATTTAAACTTGTTTAACAAGCAATTTAGACTTAAAAATTAAGCATATTCAATTATTCTCTGTAATCGCTTTTCACTGAAATAGCAGTAATGTGTTACAGAAATCTGAGCCGGTGATGTTTCACTTCGAGCTGAGTTGCGTAAAACAGTTCAATTTACAACACAGTAAAGACTAAATTAATAAAAATGTATGCAAACCTTTATCTCTCTGAAGAAGAGCACCAAATCGATGGCACTGAGAATCGCTCTCTCCTGTAAAAGATGCAAACCCCCCCCGGACTGTAAACTTAACAGCTGTTAAGAAAACACATTGATATGACCCAGCAAAAACTACCCAGCACCTGGGTACAAAAATATACAATAATAATCCAATAAAATTACCCAACAAGCTGAACCCAGCATTTGATCATATTAATTATCTACTATATTGTTAGAGTTAGGATTAGGGTTTGTGAACTAAATTGAAATTAAATACATAAAATTTTTTGTCTTTAAGTAATAATAAATACATACTGCATATAGGCCTACTACCTAC
The DNA here is from genome assembly GCA_032275025.1 of Enteromius treurensis. NCBI lineage: Eukaryota > Metazoa > Chordata > Actinopteri > Cypriniformes > Cyprinidae > Enteromius > Enteromius treurensis. The sequence goes on along the minus strand of JAUCMU010000039.1, from coordinate 14,896,436 downwards.
ACTGTAAAATAAAATCCATAAAATTTAGGGTGAGAAACTGGCAGCTGTGGTGGCTGGGATTCGACGGTAAAAAATACGGTAACAACATTTTAGGATTTACAGTTTTAAAATTAAATTTACAGTTAAATACCGTAATTTCATTAACTGATATAATGTTAATATACCAACCTATTGAAGTACTGAAAGAAATTTAAAGTACAGTTTTGAAGCTTTGAAATATAAACACCAAATGCAGTGATGATGAGAAAGTCACATAATGAACCAAAGCCCATCACAAGCAGCTTTTAAATATGAACATATAAGGAGCTCAGAGTCATTCACACAAACACTAAACACCATCATGATGAGACTCATTA
>JAUCMU010000039.1:14881526-14893710 GCA_032275025.1 Enteromius treurensis | reverse complement strand
GTTATTTTTTGTTACCTTTGTATATTACATTTTTATTCATTAACTGTTGTGTGATGCACCGTACAAAATAACTATTTACCTGATTTTACCCATAAAATCGTTTTTTTTTATAAATTTATGTATTTACATTGATGTACTTTCAATGTAGATTTGCTATTTAATTTTAGCTTAAAATCTGGTTATAATCTGGTTACATTGTGACAACTTACCCCATTAAATGTCAAAATGGTTAAAATGCACTTTTTCTGTACAACAAGATTAGACTTTTTTCTTTTTTTTTTTGGAGCAAGGGTTGTGTCTGTACAAAAAAAACTTTCAAATACCTAAATCTAGCCTTCTAGCTTACCCAAAATCTGAAGATCTTAAAAATTATCTTTGCCAATGACATAGGGAACACCTTTTTTGAAGCCAAGACTTTAAAGTTTGTGCCAGAAACTGACAATCAAAAATAAAACAAAAAATTTTATTTTTAGCATAAAATGTGTGACAACTAGCCCCGGTCTGTATAATAAGTATCTTATAGACCTTATGACAGCACCCCCCTGTGACAAGTAACCTAGTCTTTCCAAAATAATATATATTTACTATGATGCGTTTATATAGTTATATTTGGAAAATAAGCAGGTTACATTGTGACAGTTGACCCGTAGGTTAAACCGTGTTACATACAACAATAGAAAAAGCGTATTTGAAGCAAAGACTTTGAGGGTTGTGTCAGACATTGACTTTCAAACAAAAACCAAACATACAAAAACTGTATATAAATTGATGTAGTAATTTATTTTCAGTAGGCTATAATATGACAACTAGCCCCGGTCCCATATTGCAAAGAGACTCAAAATCTTAAGATAGACCTTGTGACAGTTTCCCCTATGACAAATAGACCTACCTGTTTGTCTGGTATACCTAAGACAACAATATAATGTAAACATTTTTTTTTGCAGATGAACAAACACTTAATTTTCCTTCCTTGGCAGTAAGACGTTAAAGTCTGTGCCTGCACAGAAGCGTCTTTCAAAAATTACACAAACAAACAAAATTATTCAGTAGTCTATTGTTACATTGTGTCATGAAAAAGCAATCAAACATTAATTTCAGGGGATTTGCGTCATGGGATGTTTTCTAAATTGCATTTTCAAGAATGTTTTAATGATGTTCATTTCTGGGATAATTAATTTAGGACACAGCTTGGGCATGCAATCTGTATCGGGTGCGTCACAGACATAAATTTCACGAGGAGAACAGCACGAAAGTGTTTGATCAGACTTCATTTCCCCCACGACACTAGTAAACCTCCCTCTCTTCTCTTCCCTCCTCTCATCTCCTCGTCTGTGCTGCTCGTCTTAGAGGCTCGCGGAGCGTCGAGGCGACCTGAGCGCGGCGCGCGGGTGGAACAGGACGCGCTTCGCTTAATTAACGGAGCGCGAGCGCGAGCCCTGCAGGAATGCCAGCGAGGCGCTGCTTGGAGAAGGTAGGCGATGCCTTGATTTTCTGTGAGTTTAAGGTGACAAAAAAGACGGCAAAACAGATAATACATAACACAGGCAACAGCTTTTCCCGAGTGCTTTTCATACTTACTACTTTTTGTGAGACAGAAAAGCAGGAAACGCTTTGCTATTCTGCTCGGTGCTGATGTTAAGGCTTCGTTTAGCTCCTAAGATGAATATTTACAAGTATTGTTGATTGGTTAAAACGCACTTTTAGGAACGTTTCGGTAGTGAAAATGACACTAGATACGAATTATACGCATCAAAAGTAATTATTCACCCTTTAGCTGAAAATATTTTCCTTACTTGAGTAGTAGCGATGATCGACTTTAACGACAAAGTCTTTGATATAATCGCAAACTTTGTTGCAATATATTTGCTGCTTCGAATTAAAGAAGTTTAGAAATGTATGAATTATTTGTAAACAATGTAAATGTCAAGAAGCTATCAGTGCTGTCACTTTTCGACAGGAACATTTTAATTATCGTGCATAAATGTAATATTGAAACCGATACATTGTGTCATCATTTTCCGTCCAGTGTAAGTAGCATGTTGCAAACCCTTCCCATCTGCTCAGAAAACACATCTCTCTCTTACGGATGTTATATAGGCTATTAAAGTAAACAACAGAACCTGGTAGCTCTGTTGGTACCCGTTTTGTAATTCATATTTTGACCAATTATACTAAAAGCCAGAATTGATTTTTTTTTCCCCCCTTAAAATGTTGATGTTGTATTTAAGATGAAATGGTTTCATTGCCTGTTATAGATGGTTGTCTTCCTTGTCATACTGCAGGGATGCTATAGCCAGCATGCTATGAGATGAACGTATGATTAGAAGTTCAAATGGCTGATCTTAAAGTCCTCTTTCGTGGTCAAGACGCTGTCCAGACGGATCACCTTGACTGCTCCCTAAAACACCAGCAAAGTCATCGCTCAGTGTGTGCAGATGAAAGGGTTCTTTCCAATGAAGAGTGCTGCCAGGCGTATCTGGAGGAGAATGTTAATGAGGCGCACAGGCTTTCAGAACCATGGACAGCGGCTCTGCCAATTGGACGACTCTGCAAACTCAATGAATGGGGATTTGATGAAGAAGTCGAGGTATGTTACGATGAGCAGTTCGAAACAGCTTTTCCTGGCGTGGCTGACTTTACTGACCATAAAGACAGTCAGTTGTTAGCCGAGGAGATCAACTATGACAACTTCAGTTGGAATTCTTCTAAAGAGCTCCAAGAAGGCGGCCCGGAATGCTCCCTGCTGTCCGTTGACGATTTCATGGTGGATTCAACGGAAAAGTCAGTGGATTATGGATTTATAGGTGCTGTTACCTTTTTAGTTACTGGGATTTCCTTGGTTGTCATCTCCTACACGGTCCCGCGTGACGTCAAGGTGAATCCCGATACCGTTTCTGCCCGGGAGATGGAGCGGTTGGAGAGAGAGAACGCCCGGATGGGGGCTCACCTGGACAGGTGTGTGATTGCAGGACTGTGCCTCCTCACACTCGGTGGTGTGGTACTGTCAACCCTGTTGATGATCTCCATGTACAAAGGGGAGATGATCAGGAGACAAGCATTCGCTTACTCCAAGCACCAAGCTAGACTCTACGGCTCTATGAATTTTAGGAGCGGTGCGAGCCCGACCGGTGCTCCTTCGCTTTTGTCCCTTGATGAAGATGAAGGTCTTGTTGAAGTCTTAAGTTAAAGATGAGCATCTTGACTTGTTATCTCCATATGAAAACATGAACAAAGCAGCTTTGTTATACTGTGATAGGATGACACACTGTAAATTTGACTTGAACACACTTGACTCTAATGATTAAACTTTAAGGATCCAATCAAGATATTATTCTACACTTTTTGCATTGCATTTAATGGACAAAATGTAACATACGGACATGGACTCGAGTCCTGTTTATGTGAAAAAGTATATTTGTGTGAACTTGTGCATTTTTCCAAAACGTGTTATTGTAAATATACAGCATGCTTTACAAGTGCAGTTATATAAGCCTCTGTTTTTTAAGTATGCAAATTTTTACTGTTGTAGGATAATTAGACTAACTTACCGAATGTACATTTGCGTAATATTTAGCCTCTGGAAAAGAAAAAGGCTTTTTCCCTTTTTTTTTTTTTTGGCTTGGCTTGGCTTGGCATGTCTGATAGCTGACTTAATCATCAGTCATTGTATGAAAACCTCTCTCCAATCAGGAGGGATGGAGATTTATTCCAATGCCTCTGAAGCCACTCAAATCTATATATTTGCATTCACATTTGCATAAAAATACACACGATAAACAGCTTTGCCACTGCACAGGTAACGGGAGCGTGCACCAGGGAGGTTTGAACTAAATTTTGCGGGCTTAGTTTATTTAGAGAATATCTGTGCTTTTAATGCACATGGGATGTAGGAAATGTGTGAGCAGATGTCTCTCTCTCTTTCTCTCTCATCAGTGAGCCCGCGTACTAGAGGAGTCTCGTGGGAAATGACTGCTCTATGTTTCTCCTTCCCAATAGCAACTAACCCCATTAGAGTCACACATCATAACACGTAATGACCCGAAAGAACAGAATCCAGAATGCACACCGCAGCAAAAGGCTCGTAAAAGCATTGTGTAGGTTCTCATGCCCCGAAGCACAAGCTGTCAAAAACAAGTAAAGGGAATTAACCCTAATATTGACAAACCAATTCCACAAGGTTAGAATCAAACTGGTAAACCATAGGGATTTACTTATTCCGAAACTTACATGACTTTATTTTGAAAAACGGTGTCAATTGGGTCTGAATGAAAAGCACTGAATGGATTATTTTAAGGAGTTTTGCAGAGCATGATTAAAAGTAAAGGGCACCGATAGAACCTTTTCATTCGTTACAGTGAATAAACGGTTCTTTGGTTTGGACTGGAACAACATAAAGATAACTAAATAATCACAGGATTTTAACAACAAGGCAAAATCTTGGCATATAAGCCTCGGGTTGCAGGTCAGAGGAAAAAAATGTACCCATGAGGCTTTGAGCAAGCAGTAGGCTCTGCTGGTGCTTCTGCTGAGGAGTGCGGTCCGTATCAGAAACGCTTACCGAGGGCCGGATCAGATTATCCCTCACTATACACCAGCACTGCAGCAAAGATTCCTGACACCAGTGTTCTTTTCATCCCATTTCTTCGTGACGGCACAAACACGAGTGTTTTAAGAGCCCCTCGAGTGTCTGTTTGCATGAAAACACTAACTTAAGGGTATCGTTAGACGTTTAAACAAATGCTCGTGCAGCTATTAAATCTGCATGCTCCTAACATCACCTGTGGTTCTAATAAAGCTTAATGGTTCACCGTAAAACAAACTCAGAATTATGCTTTTGATATGGGTAAAGACTAATGGGGTAATAGTAAGACGCATATATTTTTATATGTCATGTATTTTTAGGTGGCACACAGAAGTGTGGATAGCAATTAATGAAATGTCAACAATGCATGACCACGTCTGCTGAAATAAGAACTGATTTATATGCCATTTCTCATTCTCTGGCTGTTTCCATCTCCCTTTTTCTCCGTCTAATACTTTCTAACCAGCACTCTGTATAATAACTCAATCACTTAGGGCCGCTGGCATCAGGAAATGGGGCTAAATTGATTAAAGGGTCAGTATGGGTCAGGGAGTGGGTGTGGACATCGTCTCGAGGGACAAAGATACGGTCATTGTGTGCGCATCCACACAGCACAACTCCTAGCTGTGCCACATCATAAATTGCCTGTGGCGCAGTGACATCCTAACATATCATCTCATTTTATTCTTCAGATAAAAAACCGGCCTAAGCTGGTCTGAGTGAGAAGATGTCATTAAAACGAAGTCCAGACTGTGCGAGATACAGATGGTGTTCTCAGTCGTGTGCGTGACCCGTCCGTCAGCTCATGCATTCTGCTGTTTTCTTTACTGCTTGGTCTAATTATTCGTCATTTGGACATTCCTCGCCGCACGTGCTGTTTAATGGCCTGTTCGACAAAATGATTCTTGTTACCTAGAGTTTGTTGCATAGCAACAGTAAAGATAAAATGTACAAAAAGTCAGCGACCATGAAGCGTAGTATCTCCGGTGAAAAGGCACTAGTTCATCATTCATCGCTTTGACTCGGAGGCTTATTGTGTATCAGGGAGACCAAAGAATGAAGTCAGAAGGCTAAAGGAAACAGAAAGGCTGCATAGTAATGTAGCAGGCGTGCTTATTTCAATGGGATCTGAATTTATGACAGAGCAACGTCAGCAGCAGTTTCTCAAATTAGGTGGCGGAAATAAAGGCACCTTGGGGAAAATGCACAGTGCTCTATAGATAATTTCTGGGACCCTCATTGTGCCTTGTTGATGATGTATTACTGTGACCTACTGCGGCAGAGAGTTTCGCAGGAGTTCAGTGTTATAATAACAAAACTCAAAAAGAGCCAAGTCAGTCATCGTTTGATTATATTTACATGTTGCTGCTTTCAGATCAGATTTGTACACTTTTGGAATTAGATATCATGCAGAGGCTGTCAGCTGGTCACTGAAGGATAAATGAAAAGACAAAAATGATTCATTTTTAGCTTTAATTTTCACGATGAACGCAGCATAAAGACCTTTTCTCATTTCTGTTTAGGAACAGAATGGAGTACCCATAATAAAAATCCAATGGACGATTTCTACGGAGCCTAATCTTACAGGAAAGTCTAATTATTTTACGATATTTCACACCAATTGTTATGTGAATCAGACAAAAATGTTACATTTTTAGAAAAAGACATGAAGGATAACAGATTGTGCAGAAGTCCAAAGACTGAATCATGCAAATTATACCAAAATGTCTAGTAGTTACAATATCCATGAGATTTAACTTGTTTCGCTGCCATGCAGGAATTCCTCCCAAATTCATAAAAATCCACCCCCGAGTTATGATTTATTTTCCTGCAGGTGAAAACTGCCAGTTCATCCACTTTTCATTTTTCAGAAAAGCATGAACTTGTCTATTTTAGGGACAGGAGTTTTGATAAATTATGAGCAATAATGAGTAACTCATATTTAATAACACCAATTACAACCGATAGCATGTCTAAGCCAGTTAAAAAAATGAAATTAAATCTGTGCAGTTGTGAATCGCTTTAATTGTAACCATTCTCCACTATTGATGGCAGAACTCCGTAACAGTGGGTCACGAGTCAATAAAAATCGAGCTTTTCTTTTCACTTCTGCCAATGCTATTTTCATACTTAGATGGTGCAGATGTTAGGGGCGCCGAGCAACAGCCTTTCCAGAATCCTTTCTTTAACCGTATTCTTCGGGTAATGAGTCCCATGAGAGATGTGGCACCTTTCTCATGCCAGCACAGAAAAAGTAGAGTTGGGGGGGCTGTCAGGTGATGCTTTAACAAAAGAAGCGTTTCTTACAAAAGACATCAACGATGCAAAAAGCGACGCCACATCACTTTGTATTTCAACGAAAAGAGAAAGTATGTCAGAGCAAGTACTCTTCAGACATTAAAATTCAATTCGAACTTCCTGCGTGCGCTTGTGCGTCTGTGAACGGCTCACCTTGTTGACTTCCTGTGCCTGTCGTTACGCAGCATACGTATGGATCTGCAAGGATTGGTCGCTGAGTTAATGAGAGCCAGCTGGGATCGTGTTTGCATCGCCCACACAGCAGTGTCCCTTTCTCTCTCTCTCTCCTGTCCTGTTAAGGGCACATATCCATAGAAACCAAGTTTCCCTTGTTGCTAAGGAAAGAACCCTGCTGAGGTTTGAATATGTGTAACATCAATTGTGAAGTCAATTCTGCTGAGGTTTGCTGCTGGGTTAACGTAGTCTAACTTTGTGTTTTCTAATTTAAAGCCTCAAAGAAAACAAGTTCTGGTGGTTGTTTCCCATCCATTACAAAGCAGTGCTAGTGGCGTAAATGATGTTTTCCCCCCTGAAACGGCTTCTACGGTTTACCAGAGACCAAATTAAAGTGGGGAATTGCTTTGGAGAACTCATTAATGTGCATATGGACTCTAGACAGTGATGGATGGCGCACAGTATTGGAGACAGTGATGTCTTTTCTGCTTTATATGAACAGGCCAGGTGAACTGTTAGACAATATGTGCAAATCGCTCCCTTTTATGCGGTGAATGAAAAGCGCTGACTCATGACATTGTCATGTTGGGAGTTTCAAAAGCGGGGCACGTGGGTGGACGTTTGCATCAGAAGGGGAACTTCATAACCTGCGCCCCATAATTCTGCGAGATGCATAATTTAACACTGAGAGCAAAGTGAGATTAATCTCGCTGTGGGAAAGCTTTACTTACTTACTTTTGATTTATGCTGCTATTATGCTTCATGCTAGGTTCATCTCAGGCTTTGTCAATAAGGCTGGAGGCAAGAAGATGAGAAGTTTCCATTCTGTATTGATCTGCTTTTTTAAGTGCTCAGAGCACAGGTAAATGCAAGTGTTTATGACCTGGCACATTGTTGGGTTTCCCAATAAAATCTATTTAGGTATAATAAGAAATAAATGTTAGTAGAAAGACAAATAAAGGCTGTTATTAAATTCAGGATTCTGTTGAAAAACATGGAGACTGGGTATCTATTATTACTCAATGTCATAACAAAAACAACTCGGCAAGCACACTGAAGAAGAGAAGTCCCCTGAACCTCAAGTATGTGTCACAGAAGCTGTTTTCAGTTCACAGTGTTCCAAATCCGTTGGAAGTTGCGCAAGCTTATGGAGTAGCTACAGTACGTCAAAAAAAAGAACGGGACGTCCATTTATCATTTATTGTCAGCAGCTTGAAGCATAGCGCTGTGCCACATCCAGTGCAGATCAAGACTGGTTCTATTGGTTTGGACGTGACTCCATCCACTGAATGTGTTTACATTGCAATGACGTACGAAAAATTGAAAAGTTTTTCCTTTTGCAATTTCACTTAAACTGGCATGATTTTAACGGTAAACCACAGCTGACATTTTTTTACTGTATTTTTTTTTTTATACAGTGTTAGTTAAGAAACAGGGTTAGGGTTGTTCCTGGGCACATAACGGTGGGCAGAACATGCAATAAATATGCTTATGTTTTCACAAATCCACAACAAAAACTGTATAACATTTTTAAAACTTTCAAATTTTTGTGTCTTCGGGCCCCTAAAATGTTGTCATGTAACTACACAGCCAAACGTTTAATTGATAATGGTTTAAATACACACTTTGCCATTACCAGAATACAGTTGTTAGTCCTGTGTTTGAGTCACTACCGCAGTTGCGTTCACACATTATCAGTTATTAATATTTGTGTGACAACCCTAATCTGTGACTGGACTCTCATCTGTACATTTAGAACTCACAAAACCTGTGCTGTGTGAACCATACTCGACAACTAATGGTCTGTCACGTCACAAAGTGCAAGACAGCTGCTCTGCATTGCACACACACATCTAGTTCCAATAACTGAGCTGTGTGTCATCTGTCCTTTACCACAACTACTCCAGAGAGTTTTGTCTGTGTGTGACTCAAATCCTCTGCGCTTTAAAAGCTGCCGTTGGTTAATTAAGATGCAACAGATGAAATCATGCCTCAATTGAACTTTCGTCATGTCAAATGCAATAAGACTCTTTGTTTTCGAGATTGTCATCTTCAATATTACTTTAGTCACTGTCGCTATGGTTACAGGTGATAGTCACAACAGAATAAAGACTTGACTTCAGCTGCATATTCATACGGAATATTTGAGCCTCTGTTACACGCTGCTGTGTCAACAGGACATTTTGGGACCCATACCTATAAGTAAATGCAGTTTACACAGTGAACATAGGCTTAGCTGTAGACTTTCTATAGACACTGAAATGTACACAATATGATGTCACACACTGTGACATCTTTAAAAAAAAAAATAATTATTATTATTTAACATATGATACATAGAAAATGTAAACTTGGTAACATCTCCTGCTATTTTGTATGCAGTGTCACTGATTCTCGTAAAACAACCGGTTCGTTTCGCAAAGCAGACACCTCGCCATGTATTGTTGTGTGTTGCATGCAGAACAAATGCAGCGCAGACTCTGAAGATAATATTTTGATAGACCACTGTGGGTAGATTTTAAATTATTGGTGCATTTATAGTTATCTAAAGCCCTGAAATGTAAACACTACTGCCATTTAGTCAGCGTTTTATGATGTGAAAAGTGTGGTAACCATGCTTTTTTTGGGATATTGACTTGACAGTTGTAATACAAATACCATAGTAAAAACTAGTAGGCCCTAAAGAAGGGGACTGTTCCCACTTTGTTCGAGGGGAACAACTACTCCACTTCAACACCAACACTCTTTATATGAGATGAATCCATTCTAATTGGCAGAGAATGCTATGTAAATTAAATATATACTGTATGTGTAAAATAAAATGTGCTTGTGCATTTCTTCGACAATGCTAATGTAAACATATGAGTATCTTTAAAACAGCAATGTAAACATTAAAATACAGCTAGTAAAGTGTAAGCATTTAATATACAGTGTTTGTGTAAACATGTAAATATAAATAACTTTGATACAGCTGTTAATGTGCACCACTATTCAGTATTTCTTGTACTTAAGTAAATAAATAACTTTCTTACAGTGTAAAACAATCTGTTTTTTTTTTCTTTTTACTTTTTAGACATTTTGCAAATGGCAGCCAGGGTAGTCTTTCCTCACCTACTGTGTTACTGTCATTACTGTAAATTTTGGCATAGATCATCTTTTTCAAACCCAAATGTCACCCATCTGCAGCGTCAGACCCTGGACACAAGCACACCTGCTTCTGTAGAGCTAACTATAGAGTGTTTGGGCATTTCCTTAACAGGTTTTAAGTTTTACTAGTGCACTAATCATGCTGGCAAATAAACGAAAAGAAAAGAAATGGTTTTTAAACATTCTGCTGTCTTTGTAGATGCGCTGGATCATCATGTCATCCTGCACAACAAAATCACACCAGTCCAGTCCTGAAATCAGCATTTGACCTTGAACTTGCCAATAATAAGCATGCTGTTGTTTTAACTCTTGTGTGCGGTTTTGCAACTTCAGGTTACGACAGTCGACGTAACATTTAATGTTTGGGCACTTTCTTTCCAAAAGGCCAAAAACATGGTGTTCCGTGGGGTCATTAATGATGTAAATGTATTTACATAAATGAAGCCAGTGTGCATCTGGATGAATTAAGAATCCACAAGAATAGAAGTTCACGCTACGCAAAAGACAGTGTTCCTCTACCACAGCAGACTCCATTTCAAGGCCCCTCTTCATGTCCGCTGTCTGGCGAGATCCTCTCTGGATCCATTCAGCCAGGTGTTCAGCTGAGCTCTGCTCCCTAAAATGGGACGATGTTATGCACTCTGGTCTTTGGTGACATGTTCAATTTTGTGTGCCATTTCCAGAGTTACAGCCAGTGACTCCATGTGTAGTTGTTCATGTTTGCTATACAAATACGCACACAGATGGGTCAAGGCTGTAACCATGGAGGTGGAGGTGGTGGGGCATCTTAATGGGGAGTGATGTTGCGGGCTGTAGTGTGGCAAAGTCCTTATATACATCTCATGCAGGACTGAGAGGTCAGGCAGCTCACCTGCAACACCTTTATACAAGGCACTCCTGAAATAAAGATTAATTGACTCATCCTTGTGTCATTCTAGACATGTAAGAGACTTTTCATACAGAGAGGAGATGTAAGTGCCTCTAAAATGTGAAACTAAAATGTGCAAAAATGTATTTTAAAGGAAATGTATTTTGTTACCACTTGTGGTAAACCTGTTTGTAGTTTTTTGTCAACTATGCTTTTGTTTGCATGGTAAACATTCACATATTATACTTCTAAGTTACGTTTATAATTGATTGCAGTACACACCGTTTATAACTGATTGCCGCAGAAAGTTTCCTCTCTTTAGGTCGTGCAGATAATACCACCATCCCACTGACAGGACCTGGCCGGACTCCCTATAGATCTATGATCATTTTAGAATGAATGTTTGGCAAACATGTTCCATGAGACCAGCAATATATGTCTTGGACATCTCACTAATCAGACAAATAATAGATCTTTGTCAATGCTGGCGATACAGGAAAGCAATACTTATTTTAATATTTTTCTCAATAATCATCTTTAAAAAACAAAACAAAACACTTACCATTGTTCTTGGTTTGTGCCAGTTCTGTTCAGTTTTAGTACAGCCAAAGAGTATAGAAGCTTCTCTTCGGTACAGCCGCTCACTGGAGGAACTGCACTGATGCCAAGATGTGAGTAGTGTGCTGTCGGATATAGTAGTGCAACTATGTGATTACACTGTGCAGTGCCAGCAACACTAGAACAGGTACACTGGGGCGGTATGACAGGGCTGGAGTTCTTCAACACAATCTATAGACAATAATACAATGAAAAATATCAGTTAAAAGACCCCAAATTATAGAACAGTATTCTTCTACAGTATGTTCTATTTCTAATCAATTTAAACTTTAAGCTTCCACTATTTCTAATCTATCTAAATCATGCTAGCAACATGCTAATAATGTTAGAAATACGCTAATCATGCTCAACATACATTACATTTACATTTATTCATTTAGCAGACGCTTTTATCCAAAGCGACTTACAGGTGGGGAAAAGCAGCAGCAATTAGTCCTAAAGAGGTAAACAACAACTAAGGAAGTGTTCATTATACCGTATAGCAGGCAATGTGTAGA
>JAUCMU010000039.1:14829975-14861704 GCA_032275025.1 Enteromius treurensis | reverse complement strand
GTATGTCCGAATTCATAGCATTCGAAATTCAGTAGGCGAGAAGTACCCGGATGACCTACTGCTTCCGCCTGAATTCTGTAGTAGGCATATAATGGACACTTTCCTATCCCATGAGGCTCCGGGAGAGGTAGTACGTTCGGTTTTAAATGTAGTACCTACTTAAGAAGTATGCGATTTCGGACATTCTTGACATGATGTAATCGTGTTGTACTGTTTGTGGGCGGGGCAAGTTGTTCATGACGTAGAACGTGGGCGGACATTATGCAAATATGTTACTTTGTGAAGTGTGGTCATAACAGAAAGAGATTCGAATTGCGGATGACGTCACAACTTAGCAGATAGTTTATGTTCACATACAGCAACATGACACACTGCATGAACGATCATATTTGAAAAGGCATAATAGGGGAACTCTAAGCCCCGTTCACACCAAGCATGATAATGATATAGTTCTAAAATTTGTTCTCAGTGTTAAAGAATAGCAGCTTCCACACCACAACTCTAACGATAAAGGATAGAGAAACTATATAGTTGGACTCTTTTTCAGAACAATTTCTTTCCAGCTGATGAACGATAGAAACATTGACAACCAATCAGAATCAATCCTGCTATCACGCACTTGAGAATTTAAAGCGACAGGCGCACTTGAGCTTATAGTAAACATATTATATCGTTTGCTTGTGTGGATGCAAATATAGTTATCGTTCTTGGTGTGAACGGGCCTTTATGAGTTTGAAAGAACATGAGGGTGAGTAATTAATGACGACATGTTTATTATTTTGTTAACTAACCCTTTAACCAACACAACATTGTAAATGACAAGAAATGTTTATTTAAATATTTAATGTATATTTAAACTTTTGAACAGTAGCATAAATGCTGCAAAAAACATGAAAATATTAGAATGCTAATATGCCATTCAGTATATGCCCGTGCCTTCCGTGTACATGTACTTTTCACCTAGCTGCCTCTAGAGGCCAGTATTGTAAAAACAAGCCTTAGATGACGAAAGGTTTTCAGTGATCTAAAATCTTTTATAGTAGAAAAATACTTTGCTATAATTGATTGCTGTGCTACTTTGCTGTAATTGTTTAAATGATTGTATGTGCATATAGAAACATCTTAGATCCTCAGTATACGAAGGTAGTGCATGAGCTGTGTACATGCACTGTTGCCTGTAATTAATAAATGATGAACAGATAATGATTGCTTTATAAGACAAAGATGATGGAGTCTATGGGTGAGTTGTCAGTGCAGGCTTGTTGACGCTGGTTTGATGGACTGCCGGATAGAGATGGCCTGTGATAGCTCTTTCTGCATGAATGGAGACACTTTGTCTCTGCACACTGTTATAGGACAACAAAAGGCTGTTTCCTCCCCTGTCCTCCAAGTGGACAGAGAAAAACAGATCCAAATGACATTATCTCACAGCCCGAGAGAAGAGGCAGATAAAGTTTATATATTAGATTTGTTTGTGCAATTTACAGAGCAGATGGTCAAAATGATGATTTATTCTGGGTACTAACCCGGATTAGAGTTTAAAAAAAGCATTGTTTTCCAGTACAATTTTTTTGCGTTGATTCTGAAATGCAATACCTTGCGGTGGCACCAGAAATGCTTAATTAGTTTTGAGAAAATTGGCATAATTTGTATGATGCATGGCTTTTTGAAAAATTATTTGATAATGATAATTTGTTGAAAACGAACTCTCGGGGCATCCAGGATATAGAGGAGTATGTTTCTGTAGCGGTGTGAATTATTGATTAGCCTTTTGAACACTCATTCTGACAGCTCCCATTCACTGCAGAGCATCCACTGGTGAGCAAATGATTTCTGTTCATTTATGGGTGAAATAGTCCATAAATCCTCCGCTCAAGGAGGTCTTTGTAGTTTTTAGTGTTAGGTAAAAGTACTACAATCTCATTTGGTCATGACCATCAGGTAATTAAAAAGCCCAGATTCAGATCTTGGCATAAAAGCCAGCTAGAATAATGTTCTTATACCTGCTTTCTATTTAAAAACCTATTTGTCTGATAGAAATGGCCTCTAATTGTGCACCTGACAGATTGGATCACGCTCACAGACGGTCACATAAGGACTTCTTTGTGTGGTCCAGGCAGTGGGCGTCAGAAATAGCCGAACATTCTCTAAACCCACTGATAACCCTTTTGGGACCTTTTAAGAATTGCCTCGGCTAAGAGTACTTTAACCTGCATACACGTGTTCAAATGAATGCGCTGATGTCACTGTTTTTTCAGCGGAAGAAGAAGCCGAAGGACAAGAGCGTCTCAGCGGCTATGCTAAATGAGGGGATCGTCGGGGTGATCAAACTGGCAACTCCTCTGTCTCAAGAGAAACAGAAGAGGAAAGAAAAGGAAAAACACGGGAAGAAGTCGGAGGAAGAGGAAGTAAAGAAGGATGAGAAGGAAGAGAAAGAAGATAAACCGCCTACAGCTGTGAGGAAGAGAAACAAACGCCACCTGAAAGTCACCATCGCAGCTGGTACTGTGACTTCAGCTCCTGTTGAGCAGGTGAGAATCCTCTTTTGTTATGTTAGTAGAGATTAACAAACTTATGATGCAAACTTAATATAAATATTTTTATTACTAAAGCAGCATAAAGATTTAGTTTTGTGCCTTTGAAACACTGATGCTTGAAGAGTGCTTTCTGCATTTAATGGCATATTTTATTTTATTTCCAGTAGTCTTTAATCTAATGTGTTGCTATACCATGATTTGTTTTTAGCTATTCCCAACTAATTGCTTGATAATTGGAAGTTGGTATTTGGGGCAGGAACATGGCTCTGTGTCCAATGTAAGTTATTTTTAGCCCATTTGTAAAGGCATTCCACACCTAGAATGACACCCAGAAAGATGGATTATGTGGTCTTCCGCCTTAAATACTCAAGCAGGATAGATTATGATTGGCTGTGTATGTTTTCATTATTCATCTGCCTTTATGTATGATGTATATTATGTACTGTATATATATACATATATATATATATATATATATATAATGTATATGTGGGTGATTCTATAATACACATTCAGTGTCTGAAGTCTGTTACCGTTAAACTCTGTTACCAAGGTAGAGTAACAGTGCTGATAATAGTGTAACAGAATTGACAGTTTTATTTAATGTCTTTTCCAAAATCTCCACTTGCTGACATGAATGCTAAGAACACATGACACTAATGAAAACATGACTAAAAGAGCTTTAAATAACCCAATCTGAGATCAGTAATC
Source organism: Enteromius treurensis (assembly GCA_032275025.1). Classification (NCBI taxonomy): domain Eukaryota; kingdom Metazoa; phylum Chordata; class Actinopteri; order Cypriniformes; family Cyprinidae; genus Enteromius; species Enteromius treurensis. The sequence goes on along the minus strand of JAUCMU010000039.1, from coordinate 14,858,456 downwards.
AATTCTGTTTTCCTTTTGATATTGTGGTAACAGAGTTGACCTTCTACAAAATAACTCTCGGTGTAAGAAGTTTTTAGATTAGAATATTTTCTTAGAGAGAGCACAGATCCTTTTCAGTGCTTCAGATCTTGTCAGTGAGTTAAAGTGACATCATTTCCTGTAACTTACACAATTCTGAGAGAGAATTCAACCAATTTAAAGGCAAAATGGTTTGGTAACAGAGTTGATGCAAGATTTACAGGCTCGCATTTAAAAAAAAATAAAGAAAAAAAGTGTTATGCAGTAGAAATAAGTGGCTATCTATTTAGGGCCTTTATAAATGAAATATTGCCAAAAGTAAAGTACTACAAAATATTTAGATTGCACATTGAAACATGATGGAAAACATACACTGACTGATTCAGTCAGGATTTTCAGCTATTTAAGACACTTGAAATAATTATTATATTGTTATGGACTGTAACATCTTGTAATTCATAAAAATTAAATAATAATTATATATACATATATATATATGTGTATATATATATATATATATATATATATATATAAAACATTCTTGGTGTGAACAACCCTTAAGACTGTACATCTGCTGAGTACACATATAGGAGAGCTTTAGTCTAATAAACATTAGAAAGTTTTAGAAGCATCTCCTGAATGAAGTGTGTATGAAGTGTACATTTTATCTGGACCACCCAACAGCTACACACATCGTAAAATACCCAGCTGTACCCATAATGAAGTGCAATAGGGGTTTAATTTCAGGAGGCATTGTGCACAATAGACCGGAGCTGGCACTCAGACTCAAACTCAACGGGCACATGCCAATGGCAACAACTATCTGTTTCTTACCAGCCATTGAGCGGTATAAAAGCTTCTGTTATGTAAGATGTTGTCGAGTCTGTGCCATGTTAACTACGTTTGCTTGCAAACTGCAATGGCTGAGCTAGCGACTGTAAATCCAGTACCTTTGATCACATGTATTTAAAGGAGTAATTCAGCATTTGAGACCTATTGCTTTGATCGAAAATCTACTGGTCTTTTAATGATGTGGCCTTAACATCTAAGGACCCATAGATAGACCCAAAGGGTATATTTTTAGACTTATTATTTATTTATTTATTTATTTTCAAAGACTTGAACAGATAATGAAATTATGTATTTTATTTTCACTGTATTTCAGACTTCTAAGTCCATATCAGTAAAAGCCACCGTGTGATTAAAAACATCTTTAAAAAATCAATCTTAAAATTAATAATGGAACTAGAACAGCTGTCGTTATGGATTACTTTGTATTCTGTAACACACTGCCAACAACAAATACTTTCAAATAAATCAAATTTAATGTTAATTTAAGCATTCATTAATACTTAATTCAAATATAACAAGTTATATATGTTAATGATATTTATGAACCTGAGCTAACATGAACTGAAAAGTCTTGTGCTTTTATCTAATGCTGAAAAAAATCTGTAATGTGTCATTTATTGTAACTACCGCACACACACAATTCTGCAATATACAAACTATATAATAAATGAATACAATATTGAATTTATAATAAAAATAATCTATATTACCTATATTCAAATTTTTGTTTTGAATCATTCATTCTTATTGTTAATTATAAATATTACACACTAAGCTTTACATTGATGCATTTGACTTGACTTACAGTAAATATAGGCCACATTTTTGTGCTCAAGCTCAGTGTTTTTTCTGGAACACATTTTGTGCGCACAGTCAATATAAACTATTATTTTTAACTTGCCTAGTAAAGCAATATCTGTAAGCTATCTACTTATTTTTTCCCCACTGATTTCTTATTCAAATGTTTCAGTCAGTACTGAGGATGCAGTTGGGGTGCATTACTTTGGGACACAACTGTACATTTTATCAAACAGAGAAACATTTGTTCAGGGGAAGGCAATAAACTGTCCCCCACATAATAGATCAAATCTATCGTTGCTTTGTGCTAAACACCCAGTGACATTCCACCATTGTGTGGAACTGAAGCACTACAGCAGCAACACAGAGCTGGATCAGATTAGATCACCTTTCTCCTGTCCAGCAGGGATCATCCACAGCATTTTGCACCGTCATCTCCACGGGCAAACGGCACCGGAGGATCCAGCGGTATAATCACTTGACTTTCATAACTAGAGCGCGCTCGTGCTGGACTCATCCCCGGTAAGTTCCACTGCTGGTGCATTTCTCCATACGGCAGCATCATAGCCTGTGCGTTATTCGCAGGCGGGACGCGGAGACATTGGCATGTTGACAGATCAGAAGGGAGGGTGGTGAACAGCTGGATGCCGTGGATGGGCTGTGAACAGAGTCTAAAGGATGTTTAAAGGATGCTCGGTGTGTTTGCCGCATCGTTGAATCTGCTGCGCAATGATGACGAGAATAGCCTACTTCTGCGCGCGATTATATGCGACGGATTTATTATAAAAATGGATGCATTTGCAGCGTTTGAGAAACATAAATAACAGCAGCAGTTTACTGTCAGTCTGCTGAGGTGGTTAGAAGTCGTTAGTAGCGTGTTTTTGTCGCTATTGACTGTACTGTGTCCGCGGAACCATGACCGCGTTCTTTGAAGTATTACGTAATATCATGTAAATAAAGTAGCGGCGGCACACAGACGTGGACACACCCACTTATTGTCGAATAATAGTAGTCATAACTCTGAAATAACACACATGGAAGATGTTTGAAAATATAGCGTTTAAAAGTTATATAAATAAATTAAAAACAATTGAAAGAAGTCTTTTATTCTCACCAAGGACGCATTTATTTGATCAAAAATGCATGAAGAATTCTGATATTGTGAAATGAATTTACAAGGACAGTTTCTATTTTTATTCTTATGCAATATGCTGGTATTCGGTGCTCAAAAATATGTATTATTATCATTAGTGATTATAGCAGCAATTTATAGAAACCATAGATATTTTTCAAGATTGTTTGGTGATTAGAAAATTCCAAAGAGCAGCACTTTTTTGAAACATTTTTGTCTCTTAATCAATTCAACACAATTTAATGTGTCTTGCTCAGTGAATGCAATCTTCTTCCCATGAATATTTGTAAAGGTGGTGCTGCATGCAAATGAAGCACTTGGTTAAAAAAAATGCAGGTCCTGTCTTTTCACATTCATTACAGGGCAGCAGAGGTGAACTCTCTAAATCACAGCCCTGCATTTTACTCCTGTCTGGAGTCTCTTTGAATCCACTAACAATAATGACGTTTATTTTATTTCTTTGGGGCCACTGAAACATGCTCTTTTCAACACCGTCATGTTGCCTTAGTAACTTCTGAGTAATCTGTTACCTTCAAACCAGACTCAGAGAAGGTCTTCCGCCCTCTTCAAGGAAAGGCAGCCTAATTATTTAGAAAATATTAAGGATTTGATTATATGCACGGAAGACAGGCTATGTTTATAGTGACAGCTCCAGCAGCTCCACAGCCTCAGCAATTTGCTGCTGCGTTATATAAATTTTTATCATCTCTAACACTTGCATATCTCCATTCCCAGGTCATGTCAGGGGGTCGCCGGCGGGTACTTGAGCGGTCTGCGTCCGAGGAGAGTGCAAGTGACCTGAGCTCTTCACCTTTTCCTGGAGACACCTTACCATGGAACCTCCCCAAACACCAGCGCGTCAAACGCTCCAAATCTGCCTCCGGAGACGTCCTGGACCCTGCAGAGAGAGCAGTCATACGCATTGCAGGTCAGAGGAATCATACAGAAATATTGCAGTACTTTTTTATTGGCATTTGTGGAATGCTTTTATTACTCGAGATGTTCTTTATAGAGTAGTCTTTGGGGAACCAAAAATGATTCTCCTATGGCATACACATTATTACCTGTATGTCTACCAGTCTTTTAGCCACAAAAAAATATTTACAGATGTATAATAAGTGTTAAAGTCTGCACTCACGGTATTGGCCTGTAGGATTAAATGTGTTAGCATAAACAAATAGAGTTTTATATCATGCACACAGACTCTCAGTTCACTTCGCACAAGGCAGGTACCTGATGTGCCGTTTTTAAAACAGACTTGCTTTTGGTTTCTTATGTTTTCTTAATATATCTTTTTCTGTTAGTATGACACCAGTTTTAGGATGCTGTTGTCGTTTGGCTTAGGATGTCCCGTACTTGCATGTTTTAAATCCAGGTCGAACCATCCATGCAGAAAAGCATATTCAGAAACAGGTTACAGGCTGCTTTTTTTGTTATTTAATTAAAAGATGCTTGTGTGGTTGTTTATATCTATTAACCTGCAGTAAATCTGTTTGTGTGACCCTGCCATGCTGCAGTAGTAGGACTGACACAGCAGTTATTGTGTGTGTGTGTGTGTGTGTGTGTGTGTGTGTGTGTATCAGACCATACACACCCACACAATATTAGACAAGGGTGTGGTCTCAGGACTGCAGTGTTCTCATCTCATAGTTTCTTGCACACACATAGGGATGATACTACCATTATTAAGAAGATTGTTATGTTTCTCTGTGCTATAAATCTTTTATATTAGTGTAGACTTTCGTCAGGTGCACTAGCGGCGTTATCTCACAGTGGAAGGCAGGATAGTGATGTATCACATCCAAAGTTTCAGGACACTCTAAAGCACGTCTGGCACACATTTATGTAAAGTGGCTTTCAGGGTCATTATTGCTAGTGCCTTGTAGTGTGATTTAATTTTTTCTTTTGCAGAGATGACCATTTTTCTAGTGATAAATACATTTGCCCACAAACAGGATTATCACAGGATGTTTTGATAATTCAGGTCTGAACTGCACTTGGTTGCCCTCCTGTGGCAGTAAATTATCACTACGAAAACGAGTTAGTCAGCATCTCTACCTGCTTGCTTTTCACTGCTAAATGCCTAATTTAAATTGATTGCTCAATTATGACAAAAAGGTGTCCCTTGATATTGTAAACATGATTATTAATATTCACTAAATAATAAGTGACAGCTTCAGTAATTGACTCAAAAACAACAACAACAACTTTTAGTCTAAAGTAATATATTTAAATATAATATTTATCATGCAGAAATTCAAATGCGTTTAAACTTTGCATCTGAGTCAGTCTGCACAACTTTAGTTTAGCTCTTCATCAAAGTTTCTGGCCTGCCGTCCATTGCAGGTGCCGAGTTTCACACACGGTGCCTCCGGCTAGAATGAGCACTGCAGAATGGTCAAAAATGCCTGGGATTGTACTTGTGTAGACATCAGAGAAAGGTGAAAGAGGGGACTTTTATAGGTTTCATAGAGAAGCGAGCACTGAGCTAAAATGACAGAAAAAAATGTATGCATACAATAAATTAAAGGTTTAATTTATTGTATGCATACATTTTTTTCATGCATTACCCATGCAACTTTTTTGTCTTTACAGTCATACTTTAAAAATGCATTCAGACCTATTTTCTCTCCTCTTTTAGTAATTCTCATGAGGTGTTGATGGAAGGAATTCAGCATCTGAGCTTTAACGTGTCCAGTCTTTCCTCCGTGCCGTCACAGCACAGCACAGCACTAGCTGATTACCAGTTACTCCTCACAGGAACCACACATGTCACGAAGAATTTAATCAGTGCATGTAGATGTAGTACAATGTGACAGATCTGGCCTTTTCTTATTTAGTCTAGCGCTGAACATTTTCATATTGTTCGTTCCAGAAAGTTCTTGGGGAAAATCTGTAACCTTTAGAGACCATACCAGGATGAATCAATTATTCACGATTAACTATAAATAGCATAAAGCTGATTCCACATGCCTCAGACCTCCAAAAAAAAAAAACAATGAATTATTTACAGATATTTTAGATATTCAAGCCCATGACCTTCTATTCTTTCAATTATCTTTATATTTCATATAGTGAGGAGATGCCATATCTCAAAAGCAGATCTAAGGTCAATCAATGAGCAATATCAGTTGAAAACAATCAATATACTGATTTTGGCTAATGACCTTATAGTTCAGGTTAAGTGAACCGATGCAAGTGTAACGTTGCTTATTTTCTTGGCAGTCACTAAAGAAGATGCCTAGATAATCCTAGATAAATCCCCCAAATGTTAGGCCCATCACCACCACATGGTGTCAGTAGTAACGAAAATACCTGAGAAATGTGTTTCTGATTGAACAGCGTTTCCTGCAAACAAATCATGCCGAGTTTGGGTGATACTGATCACATAGACCAAGATTAAAAGCTCCGCAGGCCAAAAAGACATCTGTCCTGCTGCTGTAAAGTAGAAACTGGAGACATTAGTGTCATTGATCTGTCAGTATAGATGTGTAGAAATACTGCTGTACTTTGGCGAACATGCTGAAAATAGACATGTGTTGTTTCTTTTAACTCGCTCCACTGAGCAACAACCCAAAGTACCTTAGCAACACGCTAAAAACAATTCCGCCACACAGCAGCATCCTGTCAAAGCCACAGCACACTGGCATCCTATGAGTGAGGTATTTTCTTCAGTGCATGTAATAAATCTAGCTATGATTTGTGCATAATCCATTATAAATATTCAAGGGCATATATCCAATCTCCTGGTTAATCATCCACTTTCTGTTTTTATTCCACATTTGGTGTTCTGCGCACATATATCACAAATGATTAAAATGATTTCACAAGAGTTTATAACATGGCATTTCCAAAGCAGCAAGAGAGATTTGATCAGGATTTATGCTTCCCCCCCCCTCAGAAATATACTCCCTTCTCTTATATAAGCGTGTGCATCGTCAGCGGTTTTTATTTTGACATTTCATGGCTTCTGAAGCCAAAATATTTGCAGGGGTTTAAGAAAGAGTTTCTCAGAGACATTAAAAATGTCAAATACTGACAAGCATTATCCAGGGTTTTGGAAAAGAGCTGACGGGTTTATGGATCGCGGCCACCTCGGGAATGCTTGGGGCACATCTGGTGTTGGGGATTTCTTCTGGTAAGGGCTAGGTTTGCCCCCTTGAGACCTTTAGGGGTTTTTAAGATGGCTGTGAATCGTCAAACATAGCTGCTACCAGCTTGACTTAGTTTTTAGAAAGGGGAGCAGAATTGCATCTCACACCCACTTCATTCTTTAGGAGCTAATTGCTTTTTCAAGTGATAAAAGCTGACTTCCTCTAACCCCATCTTCATCTCAGGAAGCTTTTCCATTTCCTTCTGAGATAGGCTGCAGGACATACATCATACAAAAGGGCTTTTTTCCCTCCTCTTTCCTTTTCCCACTCACTCTCTCTACTTATTTAATCACTGTCACGCTCTCAAAACACACACACACACACACACGTAACTGGTTTGGTCTCCATTCTGTTAGTGGTTTCCTATCAGGAAGTGTGTGTATATTGTACTGTTAAGGTTAGGGCAGCTCCTGTGTCAAGGGTTATTACTTAGGCCTCGTTTTCACTGTCACTTATATGTGACACAGATCGATCTGTTGATGACAGTGTAAACAGGAAAAAAACACATGCATTTGGATATTTTGAGATCGGAGTGCAGAACTCTGTTTGCTCACTTCAGGTATATGACAAACAATTTATTATATTTATACATTCTTTCTTTTTAGTACACACTACAGAAACATACTGTAGTGGTAATGATTGCAAACGACAGGATAAAAACAAATTTCAACTAACAGACCTGCCGTTGGTTCTAAGCAATTTCTTCTCTTATTTTGTTCTTGTGTTTCTTTGATCTTTTCATCTTTGAAAACCATGTTTAGTTATATTAAAACAACATGCAGCTTTCAAATAGTTATATGTACTAAAATGTTGGTACTTGCTTTGCTTTAGTGTATGCTGGGTGACTAATAGTTGGTTTCTAGAATTGTAATTTGGTGATTTAGGAGTGTTTTGAATGATATGGTTGTAGTATAATAAGCTTTTCTTTCAACTGTTTTATGATCTTGCATGATTTATCAAAGTCGTAGCACACCTCTCTTCAACAAGCTAGAACATTTGCAAGCTCTGTTGTACAAATGTTGTTATGTTGAGTATTTATTTTTGAGTGTACTGTCCCTTTAAGCGTAATGTTATTCTCATGTATATGCCAGGGTTTGTGTATGTATGTTCACACGTTGTTGTTATTACGCCTGAATGTATGTGAGAGTGTCAAGGTCCTGCTGAGAGTCACAGCCAGAATTAACCCACACTACATACTTCCCTAATGCTTTCCAGTCATGCCGATCTATGTTTTTGTAAGTCTTCATAATGCTTCATTGTACTTGATCTGATGTCCTTAGAAAGCAGCCTGTTGCTCGTGTGTGTGTTGCATGTATGCCTTTAAGAGGTGGGACCGTGCTGTGTGTGTTGGTATTTCTCAAGCTTGAGGAGGGGAGTGGTACTGGTGGTCTGGAACGAGAGCCAGGACTGTGGGGGAATACTCACTCACACACTTACTCATACACACACACACCGCCTGGAGAGAGTGAGTCTGTACAAACACACCAGTCTGTTCTGACAGACCAGTCGTCAGGAAGGCACGTCCGAAGAGAAGAAGGGAAAACAGACGAGAGATTGACCTGACCTCACTCCAGGGCCATGTCCATGTACGATCCAGCCAGCGTGACTGCTCAAGTAGACGAGCAGGAGTTTGTCCAAGCCTACGAGAACGTCAGAGAGAAGTATAAAGGTACTCGCGGAGCCGTGGCTGTCACTGGCCATGTGTGAATGCACCATATGTGCGACTATGATTGTGTGTGTCTGTAGCTCCGTCATTGGTGTCGAGTTATAAGCAGTTCCATATTGATTGGCACAGATGTGTTTGACTGCAGAGTTGCAGAAGACTAAACCTAGAGGCACTAGTAGCTCTGAAACTTTGGATTGGCATGAGTTCTACAGCTGTTTCTGTTAAAACACGTGCTGATGGGTCCGTTTAATTCAGACGTCTTCAACCCACCTGGTGTGTCACGTACAGTAAGGGACAGTTTATAAACAACATGCCTCATGAAACGAGTGTCAATCATTTATTTGTGGAGAATGCATGACCCCATTTGTGCAGATTTGCTGGAATTTCATAATGCATATCTAATAATTACTCAGATTTTTGCATATGAGGCATGCAATGTTAAGTTGTGAACCGGAATGAAGTTTTTCTTTTTATATATATATATATATATATATATATATATATAAAAGTTCATACTATTATTAAGCTAGGATGCTTTAAATTGATAGTGTCATGTGACACCGAAGACAATAAAAAACAGCTTTGTAATCACAGGGGGGAAAAAAATATATTAAAATGTAAAATTGTTATTCTAAATTGTAATATTCCACTATTTTACCTCTTTTTTTTTTTTTCTTTACTGAAATTATTTGTGAAGACTTTTTCACAATACATATTTCAAAGCAAACTGGATGCCTCACATGGCTCATGTTCCTAAGTGTGTAACCATCCTCTCCCATAATCCCACTTCTGCCCCATGTCTGCAGGACTGTGTCCTGAGGAGAAATCTATTAATATCGCCCCAGTTTATTATTGCAGAGGAGAACTGGACCCAGACGGCCAGCATAAGTCTGAACATCAGGGAATACTGAGTCTGAATGAATCCTCTAGACGGGCTTTATGCAAAAACTGATGGTGGAGATAATTTTACTTAACGCAAAAGCTACTTATTTAAAAAAAAAAAAATGCATTCTAGCAACTTATAGGCCATTAAAGTTTAATTTATTTCCAGATACAGGTAATTATATTACTAGTGTCAGCAAACTCTACACAGTTTACTTTACCTGGGTTTACTCCCAAGTAGGGATGCACCATTACATTATTTATTTATTTATTTATTTATTTTTAGATCCGATACAGATAATAATATCATCTGATACAGCACTGTTTTTTATTTTATTTTTTTTATATATAAATGTAAAATTTCTACACCTTTGTGTGCGGGCCTGATCATCACTGTTTTGTGTTAAACACAATCTACTAATTACAGATAGTTAAAATATATACTCATAATATATGACAAAAGTACTATTTTAAACTAGGTAATTGTATAATTCAGCAGAAAAGGCTATTCTAGAAAAATTATGTGTGCGCACAATAATTAAATAAATCTAAACATTCAGTGAAATAACATTAATTAGTGGATAACAAATAAAAGTGAATAAGTGTTGGAATGAATCTGTTAAAATGTTACACATTGCTCTTTGTATTGTTGCAAAATACATTAATAAAAAACAAGCAATATATTATTTAAATTAAAACAAATTTCCTTTAAATGCATAGCACAGTATGACGTATCATGGATAGGACAGAATTAGAAAGGCTATTAATAATCTTTCATTGCACAAGTGTTATAATACGAAAGGCACTAATACAGAGCGGCACGAAGCACTTTCATCATCTTGATTGTCGTACATGTAGTTTGAATGTCAGCCGCAGAGGAGAGAAGAGTTTACGTGAACTTAAATATTCATCTCTACCTCACATTAAACTAAAAATAATGCCTTCAGAACACTTGGAATATAGTGCAGAAAAACTAGCTTATGGTGCTTTGCGACTTTTTCTTCTAGCTTATGGTGCTTAGCAATAACAGAATATTACATGCACAATATCGGATTGTATCGGTCCCCGATACTTAATGACCGATACCAGAGCTGGCAGATATTGACCATGTCAATCCCAAATCTTAGATGGATTGCGCAAGGCATATATAATAATACCAAACCTGTTAAAATAAACTCTTCATGATCTGAGCGTAAAATGTTTTGAAGTGTCACAACGTGGCAAATTCTTAAATCTCTCTCTTTGGCACCAGTTGAAGTGTTTCGTGATCCACTGAGACTGACCAGTGGATTTTGGGTTTTGTGACACCTGCTGATAAGAGGCAGATTTAGAGAAGACGACCAAGAAATATACGCTGATTGAATTAGTGTGGATAATTTATCAAATCAAATCTGTAACATTAATATTTATTCCATTTTAGGATTTTAAAAGCCCAGATTGTTGATCTTCTGGTGTATGTGTGTGTCTCACTGTGGAACCAGTTTAGTACTGATGGATAGAAATCCAGCGCAGCGGATATTTTGGTATCGTTTCTGTTTATAACATATGAACACGATACTCTTCACATGTCTCTTAAATAAGATGCATGAACTAATTTTAACTAGAATGAAACCTGTGCTACGTTTAGGTTTCTTTTAATGAAACATTCACAGCTCTCTTCAGATGCAGGATCGGGTTTCGTGGCTGGTATGACATCACGTTCAGCCTACGCCTTTGACCACATCTGTCTCCGAACTAGAAACTGACCTTTGACCCTAGTAGGGAAGGCTTGTTGAGCTGCCTGATCGTGAGATGATATGGTTACCAGGTAAGGGAGCCTGTGTTTGATCAGCGGAGTGCGTCCTTTAACCTTAACCAAACAAAAGGTTCCATAGATGACCGTCTTACGGCTGCTGTTGACCCGAGGTGACCTTGTGTTCAGGGAGGAGTACCTTTTAAAGATGCAAGGTGCTGTTAAATTTTAGGCTGGCCACATCTCCAGTTGGTATGCACGCTCACACTGAATGAGTTAACCTTTGACCCTTGTGTGATTTACCTGATATCACCATGGCAAAGCCTTCTTGGAATTCCTGAAGTACATTAGTGAAGTAAAAAGCATTTGGCCGAGTGGCATTTGTTTTCAAGCAAATCATTTCAGTTAAAGTGGTCACATGATGCTATTTTAAAAATCAGTATTTAGTGTAACAGAATATGTTGACATGCTTCACGGGGCGTCAGCGTCAACGCTTAAAGGAAGGCGTGGCTAAAGTTTGGCACGGACACCTAGTCATAGCAGCGTCAGCCTATGAAATTAAACCGTCTGCTGCTCTTGATCAGGATGAACGTGATTGGCTGCCACCTGGCTGCTGTATTTGCATAGAGCGATCCTGATTGGCTGACGCTTCCGTCTGAGAAAAAAATCTCAACTTCTGCCGCGAGCAACGCCAGTGAAGCGCCGCCGACGGATCCACAATGCTTTTCGGCCAGGCTTGATGTCAAAGTCAATGGGAAGCGTTGACGCTAACGCCCCGCGTAAATGCACCCTTAATGTTCAAAAACAAATACTCAAATACATTGTAGCTCCTCTATGCCCTGCCTCTCTTAAAAGCATTGTTTTCTGCAAAGACCCTCCTTCTGACAAGCATAGCCTGCTCTGATTGGCCAGCTGAAACAGTGCATTGTGATTGGATGAACCCCATAATTCAGCTTTTAAAATAAATGTAAGATAGTTCATGTCATTAGTTTTACCATCGGTTCATCAGTTCAAGCCTGAAAGAGGAACAGAGTCTTGTAACAGACACAGTGCTTTTCTGTATTTGCAGTACTCAAGATTGACTCTGATTTGACTCTTCTGTGATAAACTCTACTTTCTCTCTCACACACACAGACACATGCACTGCGCTGTGAAACTCATCCATTGCAATGGCTTGCACCACGCACAGTCAAAAGCAAACATTAATAACCACACATACTTACAGTCTTACATACATACAGTCACTGATTTAGAAGCTCCAGATTGTCAGAGCAAAGTCATTTTTATTTATTTTTTAGAAATCGCCAATAGCTAAATTTGTATTTTTTCACATCCCTTTGTATTCTAGCTTTGCAAAACTGACGTCTTTAGAATGCATTGCACAAACAATCTGTTGTAAGTATTTTTACAGGCACATTTCACCCCAAAATTAAATTTCTGTCTAGTAGTCAAGTAGTTCCAAACCTGTAGTAATTTCTTTGTTCTGGTGAACACAAAGGAAGATATTTTGAAGAAAAGTTTTGGGTCACCGTGGACTTCCATAGTATTTTATTTAGCTACTGTTAAAGTCAATAGTGACCAGTGATTCCTACTTTCAGAAGCCAAATAAAGGGCTCTTTTCGCACAGAAACACACAGCATCTCCTGACATGACTGCATCAACGTTACTGCATTACTGAAACGCCTTCTTTCTTTGCATGAACATTTGTGCAGCATATTAGCACATCGCGACATAGACATGTGGGGCTTGTTTAAGCCCGGTCGGGATCAGCCTTCACTTTTAGATAGAGTAATCACGAAAGATATACGATGAGTACCAACACAGCAAAACCTCATCATTTCAGTTTATAATGTGAGATTTCAGCTCAATAATGGTGTGAAATAAGGTAAACAGCAACTGGTGTGTCTTTGGCAAAGTTCATCTGTGTTTATAACTGGCCAAACACATGGTTTTGATCTGAATAACTTCCTTGCTTTAATTTAGCTACCTTTAGATCGTCCACATATGGAGCAGCTCTATCGCTTCGACTCCCTCAGCCAGGATCAGGTTTATGCAACATGATCTTACATTCTAAAATAGTGTCTCTAAAAGCCTACACATGAACACACAGACATCCGTGAGTGTGCACGGGTGTATGTTCACTTACTGTATGACACAGATTTGGATTTGAACTGAGGCTGGTCACGCGTTAAAAAGTTTTTGATGTAGCATTTCTTGCATGCGGTTTCCTGGAAGTATGTCCTGAGACACACCCACTCGAACATAAATACACCCACGAGGAAAGCTCATGACTCAAATGAAGCTCCTAATGATGGCACGGCCAATGAGTATTGAGGGATTACTTCTTGTAATGTGATAATGATTCATGTCGTTAAGCGTTCCTGTGTGAAATACGTGGATCATCTTGGGAGAGTCAGCTCTTTATATTCAGAAAACCCAGCCTGGGGTACAGAGTCACCCTCTCTGAATGTGTGAATGATAATATTACATTTACATTAAATAACATGTTATACGTTCTTCATTGAAATGATCTTATGAACCATTAACGAATGATTTCTTGAATCTGTAGTTTTGCAACAGAGCTTTTTAGAGGATAGTTCACCTAAAATGCTTAAAAAGCTTCAAAATTGGGGATAATTTGGGATGAGCATGTGTGTAAGATGAAGAGGCTTCAGTGCTATTTTGGACCCCATTGACCCCCAAAAAACAGAAACAATTACAGAATTGTCCTTCTTAGGTCAATTTGAGTACAATAAAAGCAGTAAAATGGCATGATTGACAAACAACGAGTGGATGTTACCAAGCAGCCAGTAACTGAAACGGAAAATGAAAAGTAGCGTGTGGGAGTGCAGAGGAAGTTTTTCCTGTCCGAGGCCTGAATGTACGTCTTGAAGAGGGAAAGTTTGGGTAATGGAAGTTACGATGTTCCGAACTGGAATAGAAAGGGAATATTTTTAATACACTGTGAAAATGTGTTGGGTTTTTTTTGAGAGGGAGAGAGAGAGAGAGGATGGAAAGAAGTATGTCGTGAGAAAAGATTTACGTTGTAGATGTGAATTTTTTGGGGGTATATTTATAACTTTCTAATAAATCCTAATGTGTCTTTTAATATACATCTTAAAGTCTGTGGTGCTTACGACCATGTCTTGATCTAACCTTGTGTGTTTTGGAAACTTGAGCTTGTTTGTTCTGCATACCAGCACTTTTCCCCAACTTTTTGGGGCAGCCTGGAAAGGAACCCTTGTTTTTGACCAGTTCTGCTAGTGATTGATGACGATGATGATTGATTACTCGCACTTGAGGAAGAATGAATGTGCTATCTGTCTGGGACGTGTTGTCACTAGGTTAACAATTTGCTCTGTTGGTGTGGAATTTCAGTCTCTGGGATACCAGGGATGTCTGCAACAAACTCCCGATCCGCCTGCTAACACTGCACATAAACTTGAACCAAGAAACCTGGGAGCTGTAGAAACATCTCAGTCACTTCATTGTCGTTTTATAGTAGATTGTAATGCTCCTGTTTATTACAAACCCAAGGAAGATGACTAAGATGATGTCTATGCAAGAGGATGTTAAAGGGATTGTTCACCCAAAAATGACAATGTGACGTTATCTGCTGACCCTCAGGGTAAAGACGGGTTGAAGGTTAAGACACGAAACGATCAACCTGTGCAAAAAAACTCAACAGTATTCATATCACGTAACAAAGGGTAACAAAGTCACCTACATCTCTAAAGCCTTGGGGGCCAACAGATAGACATCACAATTTCATTTTTGGGTGAACTATCTCTTTAAGTCTATTTGTATGGCAGTACGTAAGTGTGTCAGATGTGTCTAGATGCAGACATGTGGAGCCGCAGTTGTAGCTTTGATCAGGAGCACGCTAGGCCAGTCTGATGCCAGGAGCGCTGAATGCCATGTGTGTTCCTTGTTGGCAGGAAACTGGGTTAGGACTATTGTTTAAGATTGCACGCAAATTCACTTTTGACACATAAATTTAGTTTTCTTGACAAAAAAACAAACAAATAAGATGACATTCTGCAGTGAGTTTGATGAAAGGTTGAACTGAAGTTTGAGGGGATTTTTGGAAGGTGGTGTTCTGGTATTTATCAACTGTCTACACATAACTAACGGGGGAAGGTTAACTGATGAATGCTTGGTGTTTGTGTTTATATGTCTTGACTGATGACTCAATAACTTATTGGGAAATACATTTTAATCGGTAAGCACAGAATGCATCTATTCGGTATTATTGAGAAACTCGTTTACAGACAGAGTTCAAATAGTCAACCTGCTAGTTATCAGATTGACCAAACAGTGTAACCTTTTGAAGATGAGCTCGAAATCAATGTCTCTCAAGTGTCCTTTTATTTTATAGATCGATAGATACAGTGGATAGATAGAAGAACGCATGTTTTAGTATAACCTCTCACTACACTTGAGATGTAAATGATGTGTTTGTTGATCGTTTGCTGTCTGACGTGTATCTATGGGGACCGTCCAAACAGTCCCCTGCGACGCCAGTGCCCTGTGTGAAGTGGGCTGATGGGTCCGAGAGAAAGACAGGATGACTGATCTACATGTGAAAGAGTAAACAGCTCCATGCAAGTTGCTGAATTCTACAAGCTTTTGTGAGGTGACAAAAATAAGACCCAGGTCAAAGTGTTTGGGGATCAAAATCAACACAGTCAGTGGGAAGAATGTCATCAGTATTTGGTATCACACAATATAAGCTTGCAAATTAGAAAGATTACTGAAGGGTCATGTGACACTAAAGACTGGAGTAATGATGCTGACAGTTCAGCTTGAATCACGTGAATTTTCTAATGTTTTATACGGTGAACATTAATGGATGTAAAATTGATTTCAATTTAAATCAGTGTGCTATCTTAGTTTTAGAGTAGAACTGTTTAAAGTCTCATCATCTAGCTCTTTGTCTCTCTTACAGGTGTGTTGAACAGAGCAAGGCCAGCATTTGTGTTTATAAAGCATATGCATTTTATAATTTTTTTTAAATGACTGATCGTTTCTCTAGATTGGACACTTATGCATCGTCTGGTGTCGTTTGAGCTGCACTGAAACTGTAGTTTTAACCTTCAACCGTTTGGAGTCCATTGAGGTTTTCATCAAAAACCATAATTTCTTTTCAACTAAAGAAAGAAATGCATATACATCGTGGATGACAAATTATCAGGAGATTTTAATTTGAAAGTGAACTAATCCGTATATAATATTTAGCATATAAATATTTCTAAAATAAAATTTTGGTAGTGCATCATTACAGATTGGATTTTCAGTGAATAACAATTTACCTTTATGTCCGTTACTCATTAAAAGCTATTATTTGGCTTCAAAAGCCCTGTAATGGTAGTTCATAAGTTGATCATCATGTAATCTTGGAGCATTACAGTTCCAGTTCTCATTCACTTTGTCATAAAAAAACAAAAAAACAATGCTTGTGTGAAACATTTTCTAGGCGAGAGGCCCTTAATGTCGTGTCCTCTAGTTCAGATTTGAAGCTTGAACCCCTTGAACTTCACTTTGTGCTCTGTCTTGTGGCTGTGAACAGAGGTAGACCAAAAAAAGGACACTGAGAACAGACTGAGATAGAATAACGGGAGTGTGTCACAGAGAGAGAGAGAGCGGCTCCAGCAGCAGTAGGCCAGCCTGGCTGCTCTCAAAACGCTGTGTCATCTAGTCTCTGTGGGGCTTTTCTCTGTTTGTGTGTGTTTTAGCTCCGAGGAGAGGCTTTGATTTTGTGCACACACATCAGTTATTCCAACAACACAGTCGGATGACAAAATCAAATAATGCTTTAGCGAAGAAGATTAGGTGATCTGCTGATGTCATTGTGGCTCTGTTTTTTTTTGCTGCACAACTATAGAAGTCAGATGTATTAATCGCAGGAAGCACGTTCCTTGCTGAGTCACCGTAGATGTGCTGAGTTATGCCTGTGATGCTTTATTCATTCATTATGAAAAATAGAGCATGTTAATGAGCTTGTTGTTGTTGTTGATTATCTTAGGGATCTTAGCTCATCTGTTTGTGTATGTGTTTACATGTCAACAGTGATTTTAATACCACACCTTCATATTGAGCTGATGCACATACATCATCACGCGATCATTCTCACATTTAAATAGGTTTACAAGAGCCTCATGCATTATATAAATGAGTAATAGACTGATTGATCAGATAATCAATGATTTAATCACTTGCATGACCTTATTTTCACAGGCTTCTAACTATATGCAAGCATTTTCTCAATTCAGTGCATTACTTTTTTGTTTTGTTCTTTTGAAAACATGCATGCATATACATAGACATATAAAAACTGAACACATAATTTTCTTAAATATTTATATGCAAGTGTTTGTTTGTTTATAAATAAACAAACACATGCATATATATATACAAGCACAGTATACACACCAAAAACTTTCATTTTGGATGCATTTTTCGTTTGACAGAACTAGTAAAAGTTAATATAAGGCATGTATTCATAGATAAAATTAATAGTTTTTATTTTGCACTGGAAAATGCTAAAAATATGAATCTTAAGTTCAGACCCCAAGCGAGTTTGTGAGAATGAAGATTTTGTATGTTAGCATGTTTTGATTGGGCAGCTGTCAAACTGAATGAGATACGGAGACTAAATGAGTCATAAAAGAGAATCTGTGGGTGCATTTAGCTAAAAACTGACAGGTTGTAAATAGTTTTAATGCAAAGCGTTTCCAAGCATCATGGTAAGACACCAGGCTAAAAAAAAATCAGTGGTTGGATAAATTACAGGGGAAGACAGAGATGCTCCCAGAGTGCATTTCTCTCAATTTCGCTTTCTATACTTGTACGTTCTCATCCTCTTTCTTTTGCATTTCACTGCTTCAGGTCTTTCTCTTTTTTTGTATGTTGTACAATTTGCATCTGTCTCCCACCTTTAAAAGTCACATCAACAGACACGATTCGTACCTACCCCGCATTCTGATTGGCTCAGGCACCCCGTGGGATCCACGGGGGATGGGATGGGATGGGCTGGAGGAAAGCGGGAGAAGGAGGAAGAAGTTAGGGAGGGGTGCTTTTCACATCGCAGTTTCCCTGCAAACCGGGAATGAGCAAGTGTGAGAGAGGGAGTGAGCGAGCGAGCGAGGGAGAGAGAGAGAGGATCAAAACAGAGAAAGCACACGGTCAGCAAGCAGCACTGCAGACTTAGCCGAGAGGAGGACACAACTGAATCCTGAAGTCTTGCAGCAGCGTGGCTGGTGAAATCTTACTGGACTGACCTTGCGCAGCACGCACACACACGCACACGCTCCCAGGAAACCAGCCTGACAGAATCCAGTGACATGGACACAGCCCGGTCCATCCAACACGAGATCACCTCTCTCAAAGGTACTTATCGAATCCTGGCCCAAAACACAGAGAATTTAGCCGTTCAACGGGATTGGATTTTAAGCAGGGTGTGAATGGCATGCAAAGTTCTGAATTCCATTGTGTCCTCTTTGCCTCAACTTTGCCGTGTTATTTATGAAGGGAAGGGCCAGGCCTTTTGTACGGAGGCCCTCATGCTTGAACTCCGGCTGTGTTCGGGAGCTCGGCTGCTTGCTTTTAACTGCGCTGGGAAGGATTCTGCGTCAGCCATGCGGCATGCTGGGTGCGCTGACTGCTGCATCACCACGGTAACGGGCAGCGCAATGGCCTGGGATCCCCTCATTCCCGTTATGTGGTGCATGCTGGGTGTAATGACAAGAGATCCAGGAAGTTTAATGCTATTACACACAGCTCTGAGCATTTCATTGGGTAGTTGTGTGTAATTCAATATTAATTGATGCGGGGTAAGTTTAAAAGAGAGAGGGTGAAGTTTCAAATACTGTATATAGGCATTCACATTTCTCTGGACAGTATACACAGAGTTATATAGAATTGCTGTGATGGTTTTGTAATTGAGGCATCTTGGGTTTTCCTCAGGTTGGGCTGAAAATGCTGAGTGCTGATATTCAAGGGTCTGTCTGTAAGAGCATGACTCCAAGTACCCGGGGATTCGGCCTCTCGTGGTGTTGGGTTACTGGCTTTGAGTGTGAAACAGATTTAATTGATTTAATTGTTTTTGAATGTTTTGTTGATCTGTTGCTTGGTCGTGTGGTTTTAAAGTACTGTCAGAACTACATTTGGAATCTGCTCGAGTCAAAACATTAGCATAAGCTTGTGTGGTTTGTCACTTGCTTAGTAAAAAATTGATGGATTAAGGAAGATATTGACTAAAAATGCCAGTCATAATGAGTCATAACCCAATACCAGAACCATGCTAAACCTGTCAACTACATGCCAGAGATTTGAATAGAGTATCATCTACTATGTTTACTTTGATTTATATTTGTACTTATATTTATATATTATATTTGTATTGTCTTTATTTGTAAGTTGGTGATTTGATTTGCATTTATTTATAGTTTATTGTGCACAAAACTTATCTAGCTCAATAGTTTAAGCATAAAAGAATATATTTTTAAAAAATATCTATGCTTTATTGTTTTTAGAGTAGCCTAAAATCAATGAGTTATTGAGAAGATGCTTTAACTGCTCATAACTAGCTTCTCTTTTTATTTTATTTTATTTATTTTTTTTTATTCATTAATTTTACATTTATTTTTTTAATTTTATTTTTTTAAATAATTGTTTTTGGTATTTTGTTTTAATTATTTTTTTATTTTTTAAGTTTTTCCTGGCATTTAGAAATAATAATAGTATCTCACTCATTTCTTGCTCATTATGTTATTGTAAATGGCCACATTTCAGACTATATAAGCATTATTGACAATAAGCACATTGACAAACTTGTTGGGAAAGTCCATAACAAACAAAGCTGGAACTTATTTTAAAAAAGGACTTTTAGAGAAAGTTGAATGTGATTAATATAACATGTGTGTAGAAATACGTCAAACTACTCCTTTTAACTGCAAAAAACGGCAGCTATTGCGGTTTATTTGTTGCTATAGTTCACATTCCTTTGTGTTAGTTTCTCTTCTACAATCTGAAGAGTGAATTCAGTCCAAAGCAGAGTAATTTGTGATCTAAATGTGTCTATTCTGATGAATCACTTGCTGTGTCTCGAGTGTGTTTCAATAGAGCTGCTAAGTGTCCAGATAGCCTTCAGCTGTTGTGACCAGAGTGAATGTTTTCTCAATTGTTAGAGCAGACAAAGGCAAACCCCGTCAAACAGTCTTAGTTAATATGCCTGACAGCCTCTAGCCCTGTACTTGGCCACTTCACTGAGGGGTCACTTTCTGCTGGACACACTCTTGGCAGACTTAAAGCAGAGTTGGGTGTAATCTACCTGTCAGGAATATCAATGGAAGTGGAGGCTGTAAAGGACTGCTTGTGATTTGCACTACCGTTTAAAAAAAAAGACTTGAATAGTTTTATTCAGCATTAATGCATTAAATTGATCAAAAGTGACAGTAGAGACATTTTTAATGTTACAAAAGATTTCTCTTTCAAGTAAATTCTTTTGACTATTCTTGAATACAAATGTTACGACAAAAATATTAAGCAACAGAGATTTCAACACTGATAAGAATTTTCTTATGCATCAGATCAGTATATTAGAATGATTTTTAAAGGATCACGTCACACTGAGTATATTAACATTTCATTTTTGCTACGTTCATTTTGCAAGTAGAAATGGGAGCTATTTTTACCCAAAGCAGCTTACTTATCCAATGTGTCTCAATCATAAATTGTAGAATTGCTGATGTTAAAAATCAGATTTTCACTCATATTTACCAAAGGCATTTATAGCTCTTGCTGTTTTCATTGTGTTCAGTGACCAGCCAAATGCTGGTTTGCCTCAGATTAATGCTGCACTGGATCCAGACCCAGATTCCCTCTTAATCAGCTTTTGGCCGTCTACTTTCTTTTTTGTTTCAGAAAACCTTTTTATGTTTTCTTTCACTGCTGCACCATAGAGACAACACGTCTGGTGCAGGAATCTGGTTGAACCTGGAGATTAAATGACACGCTGTCAGTTACACAAAGAGTTAACAGGTTGAATTGATGTGCTCAAGGGAAAGAGTTGGGAAAGTAAATTCTGGCTTCATCTCGGCCTCTTCAGACATGGCATTTATTTATTGTCACTTTCACCTTTTTACATGCACACAAACATGTGTCTTCATCAAAGCACTTTTAATAATGCTTTCTTAGCAAATAGATCTTTTTTTTTTTTTTTTTTGTGGTCACATGTGTGCAGTTAATTCTTTCAGGATGTTGTGTGTGTGTACGGGCCAGGCAAGGACAATCACAACTCCCATGCATTCAGGAATTCTATCCATTTTTTCCCCACTATTTTTTTGGACAATGGAAGCTGTGTATCTGCTTAAGCAGAACGTGGTGTTAGATGCTGCTCTTCTGATTTCCTTCCTTGGCTTTTTTTGTTGTTTGACTTTTATATCCTCCTGAAACCCAGCTTTGGAGTTGTAGTGGATATTATATTTTAATGGATTTCTCTGAGACCTCACAGCTTTAAGTCTGGATGTCCTGTAAAGAGACCCAGAGACACCAAATGTTCAGAGGTTTCACGGTGACCACACCGTTCTCCTTAGGTCTTTAAAGAGGGCTAAAATTAATTTAGTGACCAATTGTACATATTTATGGAAATAGGAATAGATTTTGTAATTACCATTTAAATATAAATAATTTTTAAATTGTATGTCATAAAGCGGATTTCAATCCTAATATGACTTCCTGTTATGTCCACTGTAGAGGACACCTGGGGCCTGTTCCATAAACCAAGTTTACCAAACAAGCCAGGTTTATTTCAGTTAGTCTGACTTATTGCCAGTTCATTTGGTTTAAAATAAGCCTGGCTTATTTGGTAAACTTGTTTTATGGAACAGGCCCCAGGACTAAAAGCATGTTTATTATGCATTTTATCAGACATAACAATTGAATAGAAAGATAAATTGTTAATATTTTTATGGAAATCTGGCCAATTGTAACTCCCATTATGACAAATACTGTCCTAACAGCAACACATTCACATGTAAATTGCTTACAGTGTATAGATACACCGTGTTTAATGTTTATACACTTATTAAAATAAATTGAGAATCAGCCTTTTTTGGCCTAAAGTTTGGCATAAAAAATACAAAAACATCATTTTTTTAAAAACCTCAGTCCTAGTGACAGAGGACATACACAAGAAATAAAATATAAATAAAATATAATTTAAAAAAAAAAAATCTGTTTTTTTCTTATATACTCAAAACAATGTAATAACATGAAAAAATACATAATTATTTTTCTTTTCTTAAATATGAGTCTCAGGGGCATATGTTAAACCTTAATTTTGAACTATAATATCCTGATTAATAATCATATTCACTGCCAAGAGCCTCAGTGCACTCTATAAACTGAAACAAAACCTGAATTCAAAAATATCAACGTACTACTCTACAGTGTAAATGGATATTATCTGGGCTGCTGTGTCTATCACAGATCAGAAACCTCAGATGAGGAACTAGATGCTGTTGATACTGATCATGTTGTGGTTAATGGGTGTGTGATTTATTGTGGAAAGCCCTGATCCTGATCAGGGGATGCAAATATTGATTTATTCTGCAGCTGCATGTCTGCAGTTTACGCTGCTTTAGGTCGGAGAATACCATCGACTGTGCTTGGGGAATATATAGACATCAGAGAAAGTTCAAACTAAGTCACTGAAAAGCTAAGGAGCAGTAAATAAATCATTGTAGATCTGTTTGAAGATCTGAATGAAGTTTTGATCTTGTTTGAATAATTCTGAATCATTTGAATCAGTGAGAGTCCTTTTTAAAAATGTCATTAAATTAACTCCTTTCTCCTGAACGATCAAACTACAACACAAGCGCTGTCACTGAAGGAGTGTTTGGAGAGGCAGCCTTGTGATGGAGGCCTCTTTCAGCATCTCTTCAGTATTCAAAGTGTCTCGTAGGCTGTGAAGGGCTTTAAAAGAGGATTCTGCTGATCCTAGCCCATGTAGTATTGTCAGCCTGCTTCAAATTGCTTCTGATTTCAGGGAGCTGTGATGCCTAAATCATTGTGATCTCATACCTGCAGTGTCCAGTAGGAGGTGCTCACACAAAGATAATACCGTGGCGCTCCGGCTCTGAATGTTCATTATGAGGGTGCAGCTGTGGCCCAGTAGGGGGTTTATTGTGTCTCATCGAGGTTTAAAGTTGTAAAGTTAACTACCATCCTGCAAGGGAACCTTCCGTGCCATGGCTGCTGTTTCCTGAGTTTGATTTTCTTTTGTTTCTTCTGCGTTCTCTTCCCTGCCTTGTGTTTAATAGCTAGCGCATTGGAGGGGCCAGGTCCTGTCTGATGTCTTTAACAACTTTTCCTATAAAAACAGACGTCAGTTTATACGTCAGCGCTCGGGCCAACACCTAAGCACTGTTTTGAGGGTGGGGAGCGTTTAGTCTCTGAGGCTGCAAGTGTGTGAGATATAAATGCTAAGGTTTTTTTTTGTGTTTCAGGTAAGTTGCTGTTTCTCTCTGAGCTGTAGGTGTTGGAAGCTTGTCTGTCTCTGATTAGGAAGGGAATGTTTAACAAGAGCCAAGACGTTCGACAACAAGACGTTTGGCATCAAACATCTGGAATGACGTTGGTTTAGCTCTCTCACAGGGAGTGTTATGAGAAAAATATGAGTAACTTTGAGTCATGTGACATAAAACCATTAAGTACAGTTTATAAAGTAAGTACCTTGGATGTAAATCCTATGCTACATTAACTTGGTATTTATTTAGTACCATCACTGCAAACAAATGCTTTCTAAGACTAGATTTTTTTGTCTTGTTTCCAGCCAAAATATATATATAAAAAAAAAAAATCTATTATCTTAACGAGATTATTTTGCTTGTTTCAAGTAAACAGTCACTTTATTTTAGCTTGTTTTTCTTTTTTAAACAAGACGGTAATTGTTTCTTGTCCAGAAAATCCTTCTTGATTTGAGAATTTTTAGATATTTTGGCTGGAAATAAGACAAAAAAATCTAGTCTTAGAAAGCATTTGTTGCAGTGATCGTATTATATAAATAATAATAAAAAAAATATGTATATATTTATATATAAAAAAAAAAATATATATATATGTGTGTGTGTGTGTGTGTGTGTATATATATATATATATATATATATATATATATATACATACATACAGATAGTATTGATTTTGAGGGCCAAATTAGGGATGTTTATTCATTATTAAAAATTAAATTAAAATTAAATTAAATTAAAAATTAAAAAACATAATTATTTTAATGTTAATGTTCGCAAAAGCTACATTCGATGAAACAAAACATGCACATTATAGTAATTAATCTATAATATAATATAATAAAATTAATATACTTTAAAATGTAATTTAGGGTAAAATTTACTCTTCTGTGTCACATGATCCCTCTACAATCATTCTTATACCCTTTTTTGTTGTTTAAGACACATTTCTTATTGTTATCAGTGTTGGTGCTGCTTAATATTTTTATGGACACAGTGATTCCTTTAATAAATATAAAATTCAAAAGAGCAAAATTTATTTGAAACAGAAATCTTTAGCATCATTATCAATGTCACTTTAAAAGAAAAATTGTGTCTGACAGTATATGTTGACAAAAGAAATCAGGTTTATAAGAAAGCCAAACAAATTAGTTGGTCTGAAGCCTGGTCTTCGTAAAAAGAAAATGAAAATAAGTAAACATCTCCTTCAGAAACACTTCGTCTGGAAATGTTAGACTTTTCCTGAACATATGCTTTTAATTCCTCCTCATTTTGTTATATAACTGACATTCAGCTCAATTGGTAGTTGAATTACTAAGCCGAGGGCTCTGTGGCAGTGCCGAGCCGGGTCTGGAAAGTGGCGTGGAGAAGTCCTCGTGAGACCGGGAGGCTGAGGATCAGGATCTGACTCAGCCAGGATCCTCTGTGAACTGTTATCCATGTATCTAATTTAAGCACTTGTGTGTGTATACGAAAAACACACTTGCACTTTAGCATGTTGATGCCTTTTTGCAGTCTTTTGATGCTTTGTTAAGTGTTATGTAAAGTCACAAATATCAAATAAATTGTGTTTCTGATTCTACTTTCACAAATGGCTTTTCATGCTGCCGTGAAATCTGATCACATGCCTCCAAGTTTTGTGTGTGTTGGTAACGGTTGGGGAAGTAAATAGCCTTTTGGCGAAGCACTTCCCTCAAAAATCTCACCCAAGTTACCAAATGCCAGAGGGCACATATCGTGCTTTTCTGGATTTTGCATCAGTGTTCATTTCATTCATAGCTACTTGAAGTTCCTGCACTTCGGTTTGTGTCAGGGGTGTCAGGTTTTATTAAAGATATCTCTAGCCTTAGTAATGTGGTAACATAATACAGTTGTTCATACTGACACCTGTAATGCTGTGAAGCTGTCGAACTTTCCCCTCATTCATATGACAGATGATGTTTCGATGTCCTGCAAGGTGTTAAAATTATGCTTGACTACAGTATTGGTTCTAAATCTAGGGTGCAAACTAGGTTAGATGACATTTGTTTAGGAAGCAACGTCACAAATTTAGTTTGGGTGGTGTTGCTAGGTTGCTTTGTGGTTTTGCCCTCTAATATAGCTTTTTTTTTTCACAAGTCGTCTGATTTCTTAGAAAACTGCATCTCTTCTCAATATGCTGTATGATTCATGTCCATAGCACAAATAGTGCAGAAAGAATTACAACATCATTCATCACTAATGCACTAAATACTTGTTTTTAACCAGTTATAGCTTAATGGTGTAATAAACTATGACTCAGTAATGCCACACTATAATATTTAATTTAAATGACCAGGAAATCTAGAAAGATAACGTCTAAATTAGAAGACAAGTAAAGCATTGAAACTGCTGACTTTATCATATGTCATTATTTAGATATTATTTGTTTTATGTTCCGTTTTATTTTTAGGTGAACTCGATGGGAAAATAAGGTATTACATTTCCTCTTGAGACAGTGAAGTGCCTGTTCCAGGAAAAAGTCGGTGCCGGTTTGTTTTTCAGTGTTGCTAGTGACCATGCCACTTTGGGCTATGCCTGCTGTTATGGACACCTTCAGTGGTTGCTCGTCGTCTGAATGAGTCATGTAAGGTTGCTATGGTGACAGTCGATCGTTATTGACCACACCCAGCAGAGCGCTGACTCACTCGCTCAACGTCCGAGGCTAAATTGCGCCCATCACATGAGGATATTGGGCTGATTAGTCATTCAGTAGACCTTCCTGCATCCTCTCCTGGATCTCTTCCTGCTCCTGCTTAGATTATATTCGGTTCCCATCACCAACATCACACTCTTCATTTTGAACTAATGGGAGGCTGTTGAGCAGGACGTCTTAATGATGAAGTCTGGAACTAATTTAAGTTTAATTAATCGATAAATTATGAGGGTATGATTGTGAAATTAATAAATTAGTACTAAAAGCGTTTTTAGGCAGCGAGGTTGTGTGCCATTTTAGAATGAAATACCAATTCAATTACGTTAGGGTAGCTAGCAAAGATGCGTGTTTGGAATATTAACTTGTATATAAACATGAAAAGAGATTCATGTAACTAATGTTTCAATAGAAAACCAAAGCTAAACCATGTTTGACACACAGACAGATATGATTTTAGATATGAAAATATATCAATCAGCAATGGGCGTTGATATGATAAACATGTTTTTATGCCATAGCGTTTCTGTGTTTTGGGTATATTATGTATATTCTGTAATGCTGTTAGCTAAATAAAACACTGTAGAGTAAACACATTGGGAACAGGAACACCTGTCTTTATCTGTCTTTGGATAATTGCTAGACGGTTGGGGTGTATGAAGTAGCGTATAATTAATGAAATATGCTTGTTTTGCATAAGTGTGAGTTGAGAAATATGTAGACTGTAAATCAGTACCACTCAATACGTTAAGTGTTTTGAGTTTTCCTCTGGCTGTTATGGCCTGTGGGTCTTCTTACACAGCTTCATGTTTATGGTGTGTGTTAAAATATGTGCATCTTTGCACTATTGTGCAAGAAGTTGTGCAGTATAGTACTTTGTTTCATCAAAAGTTGGTAGACGTGAATGTGTTTTGTGTGTGTGTTCACATGCTCACTGTCCCATGTTTATGCTCTTTTCCTTTCCCCTATAATGTCAGAGTGCAGGGGTGTGTTGAATGGTTTGGAGAACAACCATGTGCAATAAATTCCACCCCGTAAACCAAGCGCTGGAATGCGTGAGAAGCGCCAGTTGCGAAGGGAAACTGGAGTTTTAGGAACACTTTATCTGCCAGAGGCTTTCAATGAGGTCCTTTCATGCAGTTTGCTTTATGAACTGCCCTCTTCAATGCTTCTTCTATGTGATAGTAACTCCATGGCACAGCTACTGTCCGAGAGATGCTCAAATGAGTGTGAGGTCTAAAATATGACGGGCAGCATCTCTATAAGTGTGCGCTCCAGCAAACCGCTGCTCAGTTATTTGTACGGAGATTGTCTTAATTGTTTTATGCTGTTGTTGATTGATGAGATATGCACGGTTGAGGCTTTGCAGATCAGCGTGATTTAAGCTCCTCTTCGGGGGGTTCAGACTACACAAGGTTTTTGTTTACCCAGCTTCACCCTAAATCAGTTTCAGCGTCAGGCAATGACTTACAGATGGACTTGCGCACTACTTGTGGCTTGGCTTCTTGACTGTTTTCACTTGCTAAATCTTAGTTTTCCCTCTTTCTCAACAGAAATCAATTATCAACAATTTTTAATCTTTAACCAGCAAAAATTTCATTTCAGAAGTCACAACCCTGATGGCACACGTACATCTAGGGGACGTCTGCATTTACATCTGCTAGACATATTATTTAGATTGTTTGCTCATCTGCAATACGTCTATTGGACGTCTCCTTTTAGATGTCAAATAGACGTCTATTAGATGCCCTTTAAGATGTTTGATTTAGAACGTATGTAAAATTGACATCTGAAAGACGTCTGCCAGACATTTGTAGACAGCAGATGTGTAAAGACTAAGTTTTAAAACCAAAGACATATTCTTTATAAAAGTTATGAATTGTCCACACCCTCCTGAAATGACTCATTTAAACACGGCTCCAGTTTTTCTACATCACAGAGTGGGGGCGTGTTTTCATAACAATGTTTACGTAAAGAAGGCGGAGCTATTATTCTGTCTGTAGTGTTGCTGCGGGCGCCATGTTCTGGAGACGCTGTGTGTCGTTGTGA
>JAUCMU010000039.1:14817462-14829875 GCA_032275025.1 Enteromius treurensis | reverse complement strand
AGCTTTTCTTATTAAAAGAAGCTGCTGCTTACTATTCAAACGGGAGTTTTGAGCAGTGAAGGGTAGTGCTTGTTGTTGGTTGTTTCTCTGATGCAACATGATATGTAAAAAGACTGAACTAAGTCATGATCATCAGTAATTATGTCTCACTGCTTTGTAATGTGTTTTATTGTTTTGGTGTCGTAGCACCGGGACACAGCATCACGTTATGGTAAGGGGCGGAGCATTTCCATCAGACGCTCGAGGTATTCGGCCAATCACAGCGCACTGGATAGCTGACCAATCAGAGAACACCTCGCTTTTTTAAAACAATGAGCTTTGTACAAATCGACCTGTTTCAGGAGGCGGGGCTTAGAGGAGAAACAATAATGTACAGTATGTGGAAAATAATGCAGCTTAACCTGCATAAACATTTCATTACACAAAATAGACAAAATAATGTTTTTTTTAGCATCATCATATGACCCCTTTAAAGGAAGCTATATAGTGCTGATTTGAAGCTGACAAATGAAGACTTGTTCATTAAGTTATTGTAGCAGCTAGTTAAGGTGGTCAGCTATTATAGTTTTGATAGCTTAGATGTCTGACATCTGAATCCATAACTCAACATATGTTGTTTTTTTCATCAGGGTGTGAGCTTCTTTCTAGCCAAATATCTGAAATCTGAACAGATTGTGAAACTTGAATTCTCGAAACTGTGATTTAAATGGAAGACAGATTGCATGTATAAACCTTGTGTAAGATTTTAGGGGTGACTGATAATTCGTTCTCTGTCAATGAAGCTGCAGCGGATAAATAGGAACGTTTGGAGCCACTGGAGTACAGATTTATGAGATGCAGATGTCTAGATGTGTCTCAGGGAATTTCAAAATTGTGTTTGAAATCAGGAAAGATTGTTTTAAAAAAAAAAAAAAAATACTGCTCTCATACTCTGGTGATTCATTTCATTTGGATACGTCAGTGATTCCTTTATTTCATTTGCATTTAAAATATAACCAGCATTAAACTCCAGAGGGCAGTGTGTAGTTTGCTTAAAGTCAGCTTTTATGACCCCTTAATGCAAATATACCGTTGTTGATATATAGCACTTACACAGATGCATTATTCAAAGTATTAAATGTGTGACGTGAAACAGACACTCCAACTCGAGTCCAAGAGAGCTTGATGTCATTTTTTTCCATTAACTTTTTCTTTCTTTTTTTTACGGTCCGTAAGCCATGTTTCTTTCCACACATTTAGAGTTAGGCCTCATATACATCACCAGATGCTGCACACATAGGCACCATTGTCTAAATCTCCCTTTGAGAGATGAGCACTAAAGCTGTATTTTCCATTAGCATTATGATTGTGTATGAAGGTATCATAGCGACGACTAAAGGGAGATGAAGCAAAAAACGTCCTTTCAGCACTGACACCATTTGCCTTTCGTTAGGTTTAAACATCCCTTCTGAAACACAAGGAGCTGTAATTAACATCTTCTATTTCTGGCGCATGCTTATATTTAAATGACCTATTACTGTAAATAAAGCAAATTATGTTGATTTATGGATTTTGCCTTTAAAACACCACATTCGAAATCCAACATATCTCCTTATTTTTATGAACTAAGCATTCATGTTCATCTACCTAAAATAAGTTCTTTATCTAACAGTATTGAAATATAATAAGTTAAATTTAATAAATACTTGAAATAGAACATTATTATTTAAACATTTTAATATAACATGTAATATAAACATTTTAAAGTTTTTAATAAACAAATTGAAAAATGTTTCAAGCACAAAGCTGTTTAAGTTCAACATATTTATTGTTGATCTGTGTTATGGCGAGACAAGGTGATGCTGTTGCAGTGCTGTTTTCAGTAATATAATAGGGAAATATTGATTTTTTTAGTGGGTGTGGCATTCATAAATACATTTTCTTGTTTGATAAACATGATTTGTCTCCTCAGAAGTACATGAACACATAGAATATTCCACACAATGTAAAACAGCAATTTAGATCATTTTGTTGGTCCAGCACACACATTGTACATTTCTTTTTAAAAACTATATAACTGAAGAATTTTGCAGACTTGTGAGGATTTGTGCTGGACTCTGTGCAAACCAACTCTCTTGTCTCTTTCTTTACTGACCATAAAAGCCCTTGTGATGTATTATACATATACCTAGGCTTCATTGAAAGTGTTACCATGATTTCTACTGCGTCCTAAACTCTGATCAAGCGAACTCTGCCACGTGTACTACTGTCTACTACACACACTTTCAAGTTCAAGTTTAAGGAATGATACGAAAAACAGGTTGAATTGCATTAGCACTGCAGTTCAGGCGAAGAACCCTCCCTTTCATTCATGCTTTTACTACAGTATATGTGCCTCGGGCTTTATTATTCTGAAGAACTGAATGATGAGTAACCGGTTTTGTTCAGATGACAGTAATACTTCAAAATCCCTTTCCAGACGTTATTTACTGTAAGCATTCGAAGAAGTCAGATGGGCCTAATATGGAAAGAGTGTCTCAGAAATGCTCTGTCCATGTCTGAAAAGGGAGCAGAGACCCCCGTGTGAAGGTGCTTATCATGCTTTCTCGCCATCTTTCTTCCTTTCCTCATGCACTTTGATTTTAGTAAAAGCTACCGCTTTTTGTACCTCACAATGAATCAGGAGTTGCAAAAAGTTTTTTTTTCTTCTTATTATTGTGCTGTTTGTGGGCTGTTATTAAATTACAGTTGAAGAAGGAAGGAGCTGTTTGGTGCAGTTTTGGAAAAACACAAAAGAGCCTGTTGCAAATCAATAACACCATAATTGAAGCGAAATGGCAGCTGGAATCTTCATGCCGCTCTTAGACAGACTATTTATGAGGCCAGAAGGACAGGCGCCCACAGAGCTATTTGAAAGTGATATGTGCTGTGGGCTCCCTAAAGTCTAAAGGAGAGCAAGGAAAACTTTTGCTTTTAAGAGGATAAATAGTAAATCAATCCTTATTTGAAAAAAAAAGGACCCAATTGAATTATATGCCATGCATATTCCTGCAGTTAAGACTTTATTTCTTTTATATGTGCTTGTCTTTGAAGTGTTTTCAAAGAATTTTGGTATCTCGGTTCAGCTTTAAACAGCACATAGAGGTCACAGGTCATGGCACAGGATGCAGACTACGCCCCTCTCACCTCTGCTCGACTCTACACTGCCCCCTCCTGTTTTAAATATATCCACAAAAACTTCAAACGTAAACCCTTTTTAATTCATAAACGATCATGGGACCTTACAGCTGGGGCAGCGCGCTATATTAAAACAAACCATTCATCCTTTGCTCCAGAAGTTTCCTTTCCCAGGCAGATAAATGACACAGGAGATCTGAGACCAATTAACATCCATTCATTTTTTCCCTCTCTCTCCTTTTGAAATGGGCAGAGAAACATGCCTGCTTCTGTAGCCTCAATCTGACCAAAAACTGTATTTCCAGCTTTAGCGCGGGCTGCTGAGTGAAATAAAGGCAAACGGGGTAAGAGAGACGCAAAGGGAAGCGCTGTCCTCCTCGAAGTGATTTTAGTTTAGTAAACTGCTTTAAACAAGCTATAATGGAGATTGATGACGGTAGATCATCCTACATGGAGGATTTGATCCAAAAGGGCCAAGGTAGGCAACATTTGATTTGCATATTTAAAGGGACACTCAAATAAACACACTTTTTTTGTTTTGTTTACGAAACTTGATCAGTGGTATTCAATTATGCATTATTTGATTGTGAGTATTTATCTGTTGAGCTAAACAGATGTCAGTTAGTTTATATCTGCTTGCTCATGGGGCAGACGCGGAGTTACCTTATTGGTTAGTATCTAGTTAAAAGTCCAATAAGTCACCATATTTACTTTTATTCTCAAGGCTAATATTATTGGTACACCCGCTACTCCCTTGAGATTTTGAAACCAAGATGGATGTACTGCTAAAATCTATTTCTCAAACCCCAGCAGACTTGAATTGCAGTCCAGATTTGCAAACCCTGTACTTGAGGTTCCCATTTATTTTCTAATTCTAGCAGTTTTAGGGACGGCCCACTGCTTTATGACTTCAGAGGCATTACACAATGAGATCTTTGTTATATATGCGGGTTTGCACCCTAGTCATTCTTCCACATACTTCTCAAAAAAGTCTGAAAATAAGTCTGTTTGCTATGTTTATACAGTTAAGTGTGTAATGAACTTTACCGCCGTTCCAGAGATGCAGTTTCCACAATGGAAAACATTTGGATTGAATAAAACCTGCTACCCTTTCTCTCTCTCTCTTTTTTTTTTTTTTTTTTTTTTTTCTTATTCTCCCTCCCTGTTTCCTTCCATGTTTTTCTCTTTTTTTCCCCCCGCTTCTGACTGCCGTACGCCCCTCTGGATTTGATCAGCATACAATGTCTTGAGGTCAGATGTGCTACATTAGCAGTTGGTGTCAGTGTTTTGCTTGAGAACGATAGAAGGGCCAATTTTGTTCGACATGAACCTCTGCGGCTGTTGCTGCCGATCTCGACCCGATGGTAGGTTCATACTAAAGTTTTTGTTTGCTCTCTCTCTCTCTCTCTCTCTCTATATATATATATATATATATTGTAACTGTATGAGCATTGAATCTGGCTCTTGTTTTGGGGGACTTATGTGAAATGTAATTTTCTTTTCCTAATTGTGTTCACAGCAATTGTTGTATTTTAAAAGTTTAAGTGCGTAGTGTTTGATTTTGAGTTTGTTTTATTCACTTCTGGTTGTGAGCTGCTCCATCTCTATTGAATATCTCACCTTGTGCAAAAGAAATAGATGGCAGGTGAAAAGGAAAAGGAAGTGAGGTCAGGGTGTGGCCTGTAGAGGACGCCATTTTGGTTCTATCCATCAGCAGTTTCCAGATGAGCATTGCATAGGGTGTGCTTCTGCCTGCATGTCTATCTATCTCACCTGCCAATACTCTATTCTCAGTAACTTGGATGATGATTCCTGGTAGGCTGTGTGTGTTGGCGTGAAACTTTTTACAACCAGCGAGTGATCGTATCTTAGGGTTGTGGCATAGCTACATTCCTGACCTGGATTCTCTTCTACTTTTAAACTCTTTGGTCGTCTCGTCTATGCTTAGCATGAGTCCCGTTTAATGTGTCGCTGGCTCTATTTGCGGCGTCTTTATTCGGTTGTGTTTAACTTCCCCCCCTGCTCCTTGGTCATGAATCAAGATGGTCATTGTTTCTGCTTTAAAAGAGCAGTACAGAGTTTCAGAATAATGTCATTACTTTGTCCTTTAATGTGATTATGCTGTGTGTGTGTGTGTTTTATGACTTTGGGTGTACCATGAGCAGTTTGTTTGGAAACAAACATTCTGGAATAATATCCTTAAGCACAGCGCTTGCAGAAATACTAATTTGCAAATAACTGTGCTGTAGGTTCTGCGTGTTCTCATGTTTTCAGTCCTTAATAATAGCTTTGTTTGTTCAGCAATAATGGCAGGACATCTAGTGCATCTGTTCAGTCAGCTTGGGGTTTTGTTGATTTCCCACTGTTTAGAAACGAAAGTCCATGCACGGGGGCCCTTTAATTGCGGGGGCGTCTGGAAAGTTACAGCATGTGGCCAAAGCTGGAAAACATATAGAAGTCATTTTCTGCTGGAAGTACAGTGCAGTTACATAATGAATCAAAGTACAAGAAAATCATTCTAATGGGTCATGGACGGTTATAAATGTACACTAAACTAGACAAAATCCAGTACAAGTTTCATTTTTCATATTGCAGACCCAAAAACTTTGGAACGAGGTGTTATGTAATAGTACGGTAGATACAGACAGTTATCAGCCGCTGAGGGCATATGAATGTTTGTGTGCACTCCCAAAAACAAACCTCGCTCATGTATTATTAACTTGAGACGGAGACTCGAGCCTGAGCAGACGAGAAAAAAGCTCCAACAATGGATTATAAGAGAACAACTGTAGTTGCCGTGCCGAAACATGATCTCTTCTGAATCATGAGACTGAGTGAGCATGCTTCAGCGGAGCACCAAAACTAAAAGTACCCAGGAATTGAGCGATTGGTCAAGGCGAGAGAGGTTGTGAAAGGAGGGCGGGAGGTGGAGGAAGCTCAAACGCTTTTTACCAGCGCTCTGAGTCACGGACCGAGAGAGAGAGAGAGAGAGAGACAGGGAGAAAAAATCAAAAAGGGAGGGGGGCAGCTGTCGTTTAGAGCGCTCGTAGTTGGAGAAAGTATTCTGCTGGGTACATTTAAAGCCCCCCAGCCTCCTCCCCCCTCCTCTCCCTCACCTTTCACCTCAAGGCTTGCTCCGGTGAGCAGAGCTCACAAACTGTATCCCAGGCCCGATGCCGGCAAATCCTCCTGGAACCGTGTTCCCAACCCTGGTGGTTTTGGGGCATGTGGCAACCTTAATAGCCGTGTGGAAATGGATGCAGCGAAGACAAGCCAGCGAAGGTAAGAAGAAACAAATTCATGCACTTAAAGCTAGAAGAAGTCTGGTATCAGTGTTGTGATCGTATCGGAGCGCTTTTATCCAGCGCGCTGTTGCTCTCTCTGCACACATGTGCAGCACACCCTCAATTTCCCTCCCTCTCTCTCTCTCTCTCTGACTCTCTCTCTCTTTTTCGTTGTGTTGAAACTGCGGGGTTAACCCTTTACCTTCTGGACAGTGCGTGATGACGTTGTGACTTCTGATGGTTTGCAGATGCACACCGTTGCCTGTGGCATAAAGCTCACTCGTTTGAAGTCTGGGTTTTACTATTCTGGCAGGCGTTTGTAGTAAAACCTGTATTTTGTTCTGTGGTTTTGAGCACCTTTTACTTGACGTAATTATTATTATTTTTATGAATGTCAGTATCACACTACAAGTTGAAAATGATGTGCAGAGTTTTTCTTCTTGTTCAGGAGAGTCTTACTGGTATGTGGAGAATGTAAATTGTTATTCTTAGTGTCCACCTGGTTTTAGTTGTCCTTCCAGGCTTAGCCTAAGGCGTTGTACTGTAAGACGTGCTGAGAAGCTGTTATCATCTAATCATACTGTGAGGGTTGCAGGGACATTTTTCTGACGGTGCACACCCTTAACCTAACCTTCAAACCTGCTCTTTATCTGGCAGTCTATTTAAATAGATAGAGGTGTGGAAAGGTGACCGGTGTCCAGGGGCGTGTTCTTGGTTACCGTCACGTCAAACGGGGCGCTTTTGTGACTATTGACTTAGTTATAAGCCATTAGTTACATATTGTGTGTTAATTTGTGATGCTGAATGGCGCGTCATTTGCATTATAACGAATTTTTCTCGCGTTATCAGGAGCAAAACATTCCCAGACAACCTTGCTTTTGATGGTGTGCTGTTTTCATTGGCAGCGTTTTTAAAGTCCCTCCCTGTTTTCGTTCAGCAAAGGAAGCACATTTAATCCTTCATTCAATTTGTTTTAAAGAGATGGCAAACACAGCGTATACGAACACTGCTTTTATATGCATAAGTGATTGTTTTAAATGATATACATGTAGATACAATGCATGTTATTTTTTTGCTAATGGAAGACAGATCAGTCGTTCTCTGATGGAATAGTTTAATTGCGTGGCGCATTTTCAGCATAATTGACTATTGTTCTGCTGTCCATCGGGACTGGGTGTGGTTGTTGGGCGTTAGATATGTACTCAGGGCTCGTTTGACTGGTAAATGAGGGCTGTTGTGCTGGAGGACAGGTTGCGTTGCATTGAGACACCTGGGCAGCGTGTGGTCTCATCTCAAAGAGATAAACCTGAAACTCCAGTTTGTGTTATGCAGTTTTAGTTTTAGATGTTCCTTCATGAAAATACTCAATCTTATCAGTTCTTTTCTTTCTATAATGTATATTTTATCACAGAAATAAGTCACATTTTAAAACTTTTTTAAATAGTTGCAATATTCCTGACGCAGCCTTTAGAGACTTACAAAAATCTTACCGACTTCAAGGCTGTGTGCACTCCACTATATGTACTTTCCCTTTTCTGGGTGTACTCAGAAGGGGTTTTATGAGGTGAATTGCGGTGACTCTTCACTTCAGAAGCAGGTGATAAGGATTACACAAAAGGTTGTCAGTTTTAAGAGGCTCAGTCGTGTGCCAGTTGAATCTAGGTCGGCTGTGGTCTCTTTGATCGCTGAAGGTCGTTCAGTTGCAGTGCACAAATAGAATAATTGAGCATGCTCCGTGCCCCATGCACCGGCCGTAGTAAAGGGTAGTTGTGTAAGGTTGCATTTGAATATCAGCTGGCTGTGGCAAGTTTAAGGATGGTTATGTTGGGAGTTCTTCATAGCCGGTTTAAATTAAGCACGCTCTTCCTCTGCACCGCACATGATGCCACCACAGTTTACTTTCTGTGAGTGATGTGTGTATCCTGGATACGAGCAAAACAGCCGCGCTCATACCAGCGAGTTAGCTTCAAACACGTCAGCCATTAGATCTGTGCTCATGTGATCCCCCAGCAAATATTTAAAATAACGTCCAGTTACTAAATTATTATATTTATAGTTGGTTTTTCATTTAGAGTAGTTTTTATGTTTTCTTTATTGAATTTAATTTAAAGAGATATATAAACATATTTACATTTTTTCAAAAAAAAAAAGTGCAAAGTTTCCTCTCTTTTTCCCCAAAGGAGTCAAAAAAACGACCATGATTTTACAATTTAGCAGAAGTTGTACTTTGAAACATCATTTGAAGAGGTGAATTTAAGATTTAAAGTAGGCAAGCATGTACTATGTGACCGTGGAGGCTTATTTTATTACATTCAGTGTCTCAATGGTTTTTTTGTACTAAGTAAGCCTTTAGGAGGGTGCTGACATGTTTCCATTGACCACACCTTGCGATATTATAGTTATACTTATCTTTAGAAAAATCCAAAAACAGCTGTCAAATATTTTTCAACACATATTTCTCAGTTACCCATCAACTCTGATGATTAGATAAGTTCTTCTGAAGATAAGCACTATATTTACTTGCAGTCAAACTGCCGTGAAAAGCATCCGGGAATTTTATAGATACATTTAACATCAGGTTAAATGAAACTCTTTTTGTGTTTCTGGCTTATTATTACCAACTTTGCTCTATAGTACTGTGCGAATTCTTGAGGTAAAAGTGGTGCTTTTCGTACACAGGACCACAAAAGCTCCTATTTCCTGTGTTGCAGATGTGGTACAGAGCAAGTGAGTCAGATTTTCTAAATGAGTCAACTATGAAGAATTCCTTCAAATGAAGTTCTTATGTCGCATGACTCACAAACATCACAATATTTACTGCCGTCTTCGTGATTCTGAGGATTTTGGTTTGAGTCAAAGTCTGATTTGTTACCCGCCACGTATGTGCGTATTTATTTTATGCACAAATTACATAATTAATTCTCGCTGGCTTGTGTGTCAAGTACTTGTATGCCACTTCACAATAAGTGGGTTTAAAGAAAACAGTATCTCCGGTGAAGATGCCAGAGGCTTTGAAAGAAGAATTCTCTGGTGAGATGGTTCTTTTGTAAGAAGAAAAGAAAAGTGCATTGTGAATGCTGTGAACTGGAAGTATAGATGGGTGAAAATCTGAATTCATGTTTCTATTGAATGTGAGGTCATCTCACAACCGCATTGCCAGCTCAACAGGTCCCACCTGCATTGACACCGCCTTTGTTTGCATACTTATTCAAATATTGAATAACCTGCACCGCCACAAAGTCTTTTGAACCTCATAGCACAGTACTTCCTGTAGCTAAAACACATTTCGGTTGGAAAATCTACTAGAAAACATCATTGCAGCCTGAGTCGAAGTTCCTCTGAATTCTAAATATTACCCTTTTTATTGTCTCGTTGTATTCATTACGCAGTTTTTTTTAGCACATTGGCTTTAAACGTGATTTATTATCAAATTATATGCCAAATTATAATTAGATTCCACTATTTGTATTGTTCAAACTGTCTTAAATTGCCGTTTAAACTGCTGCTGTAAATTTATAACATGACACTTGTTGCCTAACAATATATCACCAGTATTGGAATTCCACAATGACGTTAAGGAGGGTCTTTCCGTCAGTATTTATGGGAGTTGTGACGTTCTTTTAAAGCTACCGAAATCATTTTTAATGCCTCTAGCCAGGGCCGTAGCTACGCGGGGCCCCAGTACAGTGAGGGGCCCCTAGAGTTACCACCTATATCCACACCTATCAACAAAAAGATTTTAAACAAAACATTAGAAAGTGATTATTTATATCTAGAGTTTTTAAGTAAAAAGTGATCAAATATTATTTAAGTGTAGTAGCATTTGTCATGCTATCATTTAAACAATCTATTTTGTTTAGCCTTCAGTACTTCATTAATGCGTTTCTAATTAGGTGTCTTTTTCTCTTTCAACATTGTTTGAGGATGCGTTAAGCAATATATGAGAAAAGACGCATAAATTTAAAAAAAAGAAAGGAAAAGCATGGCTCTTAATCAGTAACAGCGGCGAATGGCTCATATGGGAGGAATCAGATTTCAATGGCAGTCCGGGAGAAGAGTTTGTCCCTGAGCTGGAGCAGCAGAGTGCGCGCAGCTTCAAACATCTCAGCGATGATGGGTTGGGCTAGTATTGAGGTAAAGCTTTCACTGCTTTCCCTGTGAGACGCCCCTTCGTTTTTCAGTCCCAAAACAAATGTATCCAAACGTGTGAGGCTGATACAGAGTTTGGGGAACTAAACTCGACCGCAGCGAGAGCGCAACAGTTTTTCTTTTTCTGAACATCATGTCTGGCGCGGGTGACATGTCCGCGGCAGCTGCGCCGTGTCTCGCTATCTTCAGCCTGGACGTGATTTACGGACGCGGGAACTTCATTCACGAGATGAGGTGCGGTGAAGTCGGACCGCATCTGTATAGCCGCATGTGCTGCGCAGGTAGGTGCTGATGTACCGAGCACCGGTTTTTGCCGTGTGATTCAGGCGAATAGGAGGAGTTCGTTCGAGGGGGGCGATAACTGTGTGTGTGTGCGCGGGGGCGGGCACGGGTGCGCGCGCGTAATTTAGTTAGAGGGGGAGGGAGAGGGGTGTTGTGGAGTACCAAGGGTATAAACATTGAGTGTGCTCTTTAATTTTGTATTTTTTTTTTAATGGTGTTATTTGATATAACATTTGCAGAATTTTAAGCAATTTACCTCATTTTAAACTTACATTCTAACATTTGCTCCTATAGTAATTATTTGTATAAATATTATTATTTTATTTCAGAATAGGCTATGTGGGATATTGCAGCGGCACTGCACGAGCAGTAGAGTTGTGTCCACTGGACTTAAGTCTTTTTTTTTTTTTTTTTTTGACTCTTCGCACACTAGTGAGAGAAACCCATTCGGAGCGAGACAAAACAGCTATGCAGTTTTCTATAGTAAGAGTAATATACTACGCTAAACCAATCAGAGGAGCAGAACTTAAAAATCGTAAAAAATTTGTAAATTATTTATATATATATATATATACATATATGTGTGTGTGTGTGTGTATATATATATATATATATACATATATATTTATGTTACATTTTCTTTTGTAAATTATGCTTTATGTAAAAAAAAAAAAACACTGTAGGGCAGTTTCCCGAACAGTGTTTAAGGCTA
Source organism: Enteromius treurensis (assembly GCA_032275025.1). Classification (NCBI taxonomy): domain Eukaryota; kingdom Metazoa; phylum Chordata; class Actinopteri; order Cypriniformes; family Cyprinidae; genus Enteromius; species Enteromius treurensis. The sequence continues at coordinate 14,818,292 of JAUCMU010000039.1, read as the reverse complement.
GTCCTAGATTAAAACAAATGTCAAGAGCTGTGTAAACTGGAAAAGGCTATCACTGAGATATCTTAAAATACATCATTACCATTGTTTGGTCTTAAAATGCTCACAGATAATGCATTTCTGTAAGACATGTTTCTAAAAATTCTTAAATGTCCTAAACTGGCAAAGGTCTAGTCCTGGCTTAATCTAATTTATATCCGGGAAACCTGTATGTTTTGTTCCATGGGCTTAGAATGTTTTTAACTGCACTCCTACATTTATGATCAGGACATATTTATAAAATGTGTTAAAAATTCTGAAAAATCTGTGTGTAACTTTTCAAGGAACGTCACTACCAAATACCTTTTCCTTCAGTTAAGTAAACTTTTTTGGTGAGTTATTCCACAACATTTAGTTTGTAGCACTATTGTGTACCACTGTTCAGAACTGTGCTAGCTAACCATGTGCTCATCAAATTTTTTGAGTGTTATCCCATAGAATTGTCACTACCTAAACATCATAATTGTTTTGGTAGGTGACAAACAGGAACACATGAGCCTCATAATTGGGGGGGAAATGTTAAAACAGTTATGCAAATTTTTTGCAGTTATGTATTTTAATGTGTAACCATAGTAGTGGTTTAGTATGCAAATTAAAATTCTGTAATGTGATATGGTAGAAACCAAAGCATTACTGTCACTGCTGAAACATGGGAAGATTTGTCAAAAATAAAGTGTACTGAATTATCAGCTAAGATGTTATCATAGTTTTTGAAATGTGTTTCAAGAGTTCGCGCTTCCTCATAATCAAGAAGGATAAAGTTTAGCATATGTGGCGTACTGTCCGGGGGGCGA
>JAUCMU010000039.1:14802625-14817362 GCA_032275025.1 Enteromius treurensis | reverse complement strand
ATGTATGTGTATATATATATATATATATATATTAAATAACTATAAAATATATAATTTATATATGCATTATAATTAAAATAATATAGTTATTTAATGAATAATATATGTGTATATATATATGTATGTGTATATATATATGTGTGTGTATATTATATAATTCTTTGATGAAATAATTATTTATTGCTTTCATAAAACATATCTGATATTTTAATTTGATAATGTGTAGGTGTCTGTAATGTGGATATAATTATGTAAAAAAGTTATGTAAAAAATGAAGATAAGATAATATTAATAAATGCACACCCACACACACCGAAACAGACTCTCTCTCTCTCGTTGAAACAATTAAAAGTGTAAAAACACAAATTACAGCTAAGTAGGCCATGTCTTTAAATAATGCACTCATGCATATAGAGCTGTTTCACTAACTATGAACACATGTGCGTATTGTTAGAGAAAAATTGCATCTCAGCATGTCCTCCCTTTGGAAAATTGCGCCTCACTGGACCAAAACCGCAATGACTCTAAAAATACTGACTGGTTGTTCTTAACTCACAGCTTCTGTATGTTTGGGTCTGTTGCCTCAGTAACCAGCCAGCTTTTATTTTCCGCAGAAACTAAGTGACTGCCTGAAAACGTTTAGACACAGCTGCTAGCTGTGAGGAGCTTCAGCATACAAAGACATGTGTGCAAGAATGATTGATGAAGCGTGGTCCTTGTCCTTAATAAAGTGATGAAGTGGTTGGAGTCTCTTTGTTTCATCCAGCTGGAATGGTGACCACAAGAGGGAGACATTTAGTTAGGCTTTACAAACCTATTCTTTTCATGCTGTTCCAGTAACCAAAGCAATCCAAAAAAATACTTGTTTTTATTATTCTTTCCCACACTCTTTAAAGTACTTTTTAATATCATTTTAGAAAAGTATTCCGTTTCCATCCAACACCTAAATATAGTTTTGTAACTTTCCAGACTCTATTTCTATTTCAAAATCAGGGTCTTTTGTGTGTGTGTGTGTGTGTGTGTGTGTGTGTGTGTGTGTGTGTGTGTGTGTGTGTGTGTGTGTGAAAGCTTGAGTGAATGTGAGACGGGCGGAAAAGAACATCTTTTGCAAGTGTTTCAGTCTCGTTTAAGAGTAAACTAGTACATGTCCTCACAAGTCTGTTAGAGGAGGGGTCGTTGTGTGAACCTGTCTTACGAGCTGTAGTAAGGAGCAGCGGGGTTATGTGCCTGATGAATATGGATTACTGCCTGAACGTATGTTCGTAGTCAGTGCCTGCTTTGCAGGAATGTGTGTTTTGTTATCATAACCAATGAATCCTGTTTGAAATATGAATGGCTGTGCAACGTTAAACAGCTAGGGATATTTATGATATTATGTATATATTGACTGATTGCACAAACAGTATTAAAGTGTTATCAAATATTCAGTGGCATTACCACATTTTAATTGATTGAAATAGTGTGCACATTGTTCCAATGCATTAGAGTTGGATTGATTTACTCCGAGATATTTTTATGATAGAAATGAATGTGTAGCTTAAATAATCATCGTCCTGTCTGCCCTAAGGATACTTAAGAGAAAGTCAGATTCCGATGTCTGCAGAATCTGGCACCATTTGTAAAAACATCAAAATGTTGCACTCTTTGCCCTTGTCCTCTATACATCTGTGCATCACAGACATAAGCTGGAGGATTAAATGTGTGTTTCTGGTGTGTTTGTTTTGTTATGGTGGTCTTGAGATGCCTGAAGTCAGACACATCTAATACCTGCACACACATGTTTTCACTCCTCAAAGATATCGTCTTACATAAGGACTAAGGAATTACCCCGAGGACGAATTCCTTTCAAATGGCTCTACTTTTAATAAAATGTAGTCTTTTGACTAAAACGCTTTGTCGAGCATCTATAGGATATTAAGATTTTTCTTTAAAGTTGTTCACATCTCAAATAAGTAGAAAAATAATGACGATGAGGATGGATCAGTAGAACCTCATCAGACTGATTCAGACAGATAACTTGGAAGTTTGTGAATGATTCATTAAAAGGTCTGACTCTGTTCCTGATCACTCATTGCATGATGCTGCATTCGTATTTGATCTCATCTGATTTTCATTGCATAGCCGTAACACTGCTCGCGGCTCTTGATAGCACTGTCTCCGATCAGCTCCGAGGCAGATGTGGGACAGCAGCAGGTCTTCCAGCTCAAGCCCAAACAGGCCGTGGCCCAGACTGCAATGCAAAGAATCCTCTTTTCCTACCTGCAATCTGCCAGCCATGTTTTCCAAGAGAGAAAGACGGATTGTCTGTGAGGTCAGGGAGCTCCAGTCACACCTGTGCGCTCAGGAATATGACTCCTCCAGTGGTCTCCGATGTTCACACGCACACGCTTCAAAGAGACACGTTACTCACTCTCGCTTGTCATTTTGTGCCCCTGATGAAAAGGGTCTGTTGTTTAGGGCAAGAGACACAGAGAGACTCTTTGAATCTCTGCATCATCTGTTTGTATTCTTGCACGCTTGTTTCAAATGCTGCCTTAAGGAGATGCATTTACTCCAACCACACACACACACACACACACACACACACAGGGCTCCTCTTGTGCTCAGCCGCATTTCTGCCGGTCTAGGGTGACTTGATGAAATAGTGTCTTTGTTGTGTCTGTCTACATCAATCAAAGAACAGCAGCGGCTCCTGACAATGAAAATCTGAACCTCCTACTTGAGACTACAAGAGCCTTTCTGTGCGACTCCTGAAATTAGTCACATTTTCCCTCATGAGTGGGATTTCCCGGGTTGGTGGAGCACCGAATCCCTCCTCCCACCCCAAACAGATGGAAACAGACCCTCGTTTAGATTTTTTCCCTGGTGCTTTAGATAGTGACTCATTTCCGTTGCATGCTACCGAATTAGCTTGTACAGTAAAACAGCTTGCTCATTCCATGTAAAGGTTTTGACCATGACGGCGTCAAAAAGTTGCTACCGTAGGTGTCTGTTCCTTATCAATCACTTGGACCAGCTCCACCCACAATGCTGCGTGATTGGTCCAAAATGATACATATCTAACCTCAAATATGTTCTGATTGGCTGCAGTTTTGTCACTTTGTGGTGATTTTTGGCGTTAAGTGTGGACAGATGAATAACTTACGACACGTGTTGGTGGTTTGTGCCGTGTTCAGACTTATTTTCGGTGGTTACATTCCTAAGGCAGCTGCTTCCCTTGTTATAGGGTATTTGCAGATGTGAGAAACCGTTAACCATTTTCAAAGTATGCCAGAAATGTGTGGCTTTTATGGTTCTGAGCAGAAGTAGCACTAATATTAAAAAAAAACAAAGAACAGTGAGTTACTGAGATATTTCTTATTGTTCTCGAACGCCGTCAACTTTTCTTTTGTGCGTTTTCACGCTTTTTTAACCACGAAATTAGAGACCCACCCCTCTAAAACGAGAGCTCGCTTTGAATTTATAGCCTAGAGACAGGTATTTAGCAAGACGTGTTAAAAAAGAAGGAAGAGGTAGAGAGGGGAAGAGACGCAGAGGGGAAGAAAAGTGAGAAAAGGGAGGGCGAAAAGAGCTGGCTTGGAACACACCCACTCGCCTGCATGGATCTTCTCTCTTGCTTTCTGAAACACCAGGCGGGTGAAGAGAAGCAGTTCAGGTGGTTTAAGCAGATCGGTGGTTTTGCAGCAAGAACAGAAGTACAGGAATGGCTGTATATCAAGGTTATAGAGCGTACTCCACCGACAGTGTCGGCAGTGACGTGGTCTTCACAGAAGAAGGTCATTACCAGGGGATGCTGAGGGCCATGGATGAAAGAAAAGGTACAGCGGAAATTCTCAGAAAACTAACTATTAGACACTACATTCAGTTGTGATATCCTGTTTGATGCTTCTACAGTGTTTGCTTGATAACTTTGTCAGTATGATAAAATATGATTTATAGCTAGATTTATTGATGTTGCTTCATTTTGACACGTGTATATATATATATGCATATACAATACAATTGTGCAGTCAGGTTATCATTCTGGTCCTCGATGGACAGGTGAAATGTACTAATAATCTTTCCAACCAATAATAAGAAGTATAAGCTGTCAAAATGAAGTTTTTGGGCTCGAAAGGGAGGGGCCATCACAAAGGCGGATCCCAAATCTAGGTTGTGGTCCTGCGTGCACATGCATGGCATGTTGGAAAAGAGAAGACTTCTCAGCACAAACATTGTAAATGTTCTAGATTTATTTTGAACTATAATTTACCCTGACATATCCCCCGTTCCCTCAAGCTACGCCTTCGGTTTAACGCGTGTCAAAGCTGCTGTGCAGAGGAATGCATCTTCTCTGAGATCTTGTGTTTCTCCTTGAAAAGCTTGGGTTCTGTGGCATGGAACATAAGCTTTTATGCTGGCCTGAGATATACTGATAGGCGATACCTTTTCATTACCAGGCTCTGTTCTGTTTTGCTTGGAATTTTAAGCACCCTTTTTATCCAGGCTTTGACACGATTAACTGTTCGGGTGGTCACACTTGTCTCAGAGCTGTCCTGAGATCAACTTACTGATGGAAATCAATACGTCTGTGCAGCCTCTGTGTCCTGTCATTTCATGTCTCCACATGCATCAGAATATTTTTGTCTTATCAAACGGCAGTTTATTAATAAATCGTTTTTTAGGTGACTAGATAAATGTTCATTGTTTCGTAAAGGGCTTCAAACAATGACTCACAGGAATTGGTTTTCGTGACAGCACGAGGTTTTAGAAACAGGAAGTGATGTGGTGATGCCAATTGACGTGGCTGCCATGGCAACCGAATGACAGAACAACAGCATGCATCCAGTTCCCCGTGGTTGTTTTGATACAGATGGTTTGTCCTGCATTATCATATCTCAATGTTGTGATGAAATGGGGATGAAAACAAAACTTTGGAGGCCTTATCACAAGTTTGAGATTTTTTTTTTTTTTTTTTTGCTTGCTCATCTTGTGATAGAGAGCTGATGTGCTGCTTCTCCGAATGTCCTTTAAACACATCTCTTGCATTCTCTTTTTAAACGCTAGATCAAGTGTGCCATCATCATAAAGTTAAAAAACAGTTGATTGTCTTGATCACTCTCTTGTTTTAGTCATGATGCATTTTACAAGATCATTGTGATACCCGCTACATTCAGGTGGTGGTGCTTTCTCTCGTTTAGCACGCCTTTCAGCAAGTTTCCACATAAATGTTTGATGACATTGATGATGGTCATTTGAGATGAAGGTAAATGCGGAACATTTAAAAGCTTGTGCATGTAACAGTAAAGCAGTGCCAGTAAAAAAGTTAGTCATGGTGTTTTTTTTAAGAAGCATCTTGGTTCAAGATCATCTTTCTTTTTTTGTCAGTAGGGAATCTCTGGTTTAGTCACGAAGACCTGAACATATCTCAACTCGTGTAAAGAAAATAGGTGCCCAAACTAAGAACTGAAAAACTTTCAAAATAAGTCAGTTAAAAAGAGTCAAAATCAGCCGACTTTTCAGCAGTGGAATGATTTCTGTGAGATATGCACAGCATGTTAATAACACGGGCCCACCCATTCACACTCAATTTTGGGTCAAGCAAATATGATACAAACCCTATGCTAATTCCTCTAAGCTTTTGCTTCTCTAAAAGGATCACTATGTGGAAGCACATAAAGTGCGCTATGAAAACCACACATTATCTTAGTAGATATGTATACTTCTGTTTAGAAGTTTCCATTACTATAATGTATAACATTCACTGGTTGCTAATGTGTCGTCTTTTTGTGTTTTGCAGATGAACGGGATCGAGTACAGAAAAAGACCTTCACAAAATGGGTGAACAAGCATCTGATGAAGGTATCGCCATCTGTACAGAAATTGCAATGCTGTACAGAGCATGCTTATAACTACACAGTCGCAAAGAGCCCGATATCTCTTCGTCACGATTATGAGAGACAGCTGCTGCTAAAACTGCACAGAGACCGTAGTTACTTGTATGTCATTACATGGAAAATAAAAGCGTGTGACCGTTTAAAATGAAAATGACTGTGTGAGAGAGAGAATGGGAAGACGGTACAGTGTTTGTTTGTTTAACCCGTATGTGAAAGCATATGGCGAGTGTGTGTAACTGCTACTGCTGCCGAGATCATGATGGCTGAATAATCGTCCTGTACACTTCCAGCACACTGCACTGATGAAAGGTGCTGTTTATTTATTCATGAGGATGTGAGGATGAGTCATCAACATCTGGTCTCGTTTTATATCCCCAAAGAAACGGATTGTTTTCTTGGTGCCGCTTGGATTCCATCCAGCAGTCTGGCCCACAGGCGGACCCCTTCACCAACTGTTGAAAAGAAAGCGTTTCAAAATTCTGATCAAAATTCTACAGGAAATAACCTTTTTAATTTTTAAAAAAATAAATAATTTATAAATAATATAAATAATTATTATCTATGCATATTTTTGACCTCTTATTAGTGTAAAGATATGGAAAAAATATATTTTTAATTAATTACTTCAAACACTTATATACATATATTTATTAATTAATTTTTTTATTATAATTAAACTTAAAGCAAAATGTCGATCAAAAACGATCTCTCTTTTGCATCAGTGGAAAGTGGATTGTCTTTCCAGTTTAACTAATATCTAAAGGATCTACAAAACGGCTGTTTAAAAAAAAATAAGAATCATTTAATTATTTATTTAAATACAAGGAATATTTTTTTTGTAATAAGTTATTTAAGCACTATATTTGTGTTCAGAGTTTTTGGATGTTGTTAGGCGTTAAGCCCCAGTCACACCAAGCACAATAACTCTAAAGACAATTATAAAGATAACGATATTAGCGTCCACACCAGCGGACGATATCTCTGTTTATTCTAAGCGCACATACGTCTGTCGCTTCAAATTCTTAAGTTCGTAGTTCTGGATGTGATTCCAGCGCTACCTTTACTATCGTCAAAGTTGGGTGGACTGTAGACTTTATTGTTATCTTTATCGTTATCGTGCAACCTTCCAACACCAGGGGGCTCCCTTCCTCTCAAAGATGATTTAATTTCACCTCTATTTCTGAGAGCGTACGTGAAAATCTGTCAGATCATGTAACGCTTGCGATTTTCCTTCCTTCAAGGAGGCACAGGGTTAATTCAGTGGTGTTCAGTTGAGGTCCAGTGACTCTTTGCTGTGGGCTGTTAGTTTGCTGTAAGGAAATCCTTCTCATCTGGATGAAGCCGTTTGGGATGGAAACCTGGACGCCAGCGAAGCCTTACTGTCTCTAGGCACAGAGAACAGCAGCCCTAAGATTAAAAAAGATTTATTAAGAACGAGTTTCCAAAATGATGGCTTCTGCAGACATGTTAGGGATGTTTCATTGCTATTTTAGCTTTGAGTTAAATACAAAAGACCGTTTAATATTGATCTGATACCATGTACCATATTTGATATGTTGCTTCGTGTTTGAATAATGAAACTAGACAAATACATTTCTGACAAGTTCTGTCATCAGCAGACTTGTTTATACAAGTAAAGGTCTATTCAAAGATTTGATGTTCACGCCATCATGCATCTGTGTTCATTTCTGTTTTATCTGTCTGTGTGTCTCTCGCTGTCTTTCTGTCATACACTTCTGTTCCAACCTTTCTCTTTTATATCTCTCCATGTTCCATCCTTTCCTCCATCTCTCTCTGTCAGCACTGGAAGGCAGAGGTAGGTGGTGTCTGTGATCACACCTTTGCAGAGTGACTTCTGTTATTGCTGCATGGGTTTCACACGCACCGTATCTTCCTACATCTGCACCTAGAGCTAACATACAACCTCTCCTGCCTTCCCTGCATGAAATGCAGATTTTAACACCAGAGATGAGATGTTTTCTGACTCCTTTAGTACTTTCTGTGCTTACTGCTTCAGCCTCCAGATATTTTGCGTTCTCAGAATCAGTGTCTGGTTTTTATCGCATTGAACCGGCTAACTTCACTTCAGTGAGACAGTTTTGTAATCAGTAAAATCCCAAGGTGATTTCTAATAGACTTATGATTGTAAACTGAGCCGTACATGGAAAGCTCTAGGTGTGAACAGGTTTTCGTGAGAAAAGTCACTTTAGATGATGCTTGCCCGTATCTTCCACTGCGTCATATTTGTTTGTAGTTTAATTGCTTACGAAACATATTTTTAGGGTAAAGTACATGTAAGCATAAAATTATTTCAAATACATTACTGTTCAAACATTTAATATTTAAAAAAAAAGTTTGCAATTAAAGACTGCATTAAATTAATCAAACAATACAGTAAAAATACAGTGCCTTCAGTGAAACATCTCTTATTAATTTTATATAATATTCAGATTAAAACCAATTTTGGTAAATATTTAATTTATTAAAAAAATAAATAAATTAAAAACAGTGCAGTACATTTAAATTTAAACTTTTATATACTTTTAAAAAAATATCATTTATATAATTTTTTTTAGTGTTTTGACTTATGCAATACTCTTAAAAAAACATGCATAAATTATAATAATTAAAGTTTGAATAGTGCACTTTCACGTCAATGTTCAAAAAGGGTTAATATTTATATTAAAACAGTTCTGCTGCTTAATGTGATGCATTTCTTTTTCTCCAGGATTCTCGGATAAATATAAAGTTCAAAAGAACAGCTTTTATTTGAAATGGAAATAGTTTGTACCATTTTCAATCAATTTAATTGCTGAATAAAATGATTTATTTTTCAAACCCCAAACTTCAATCACCTTAATGTATAATAAAATGAATTACAACTGTGTCATGTATTTACAAAAGACATTATAATACACTTTTTGCGATCATTATGTAAACCTATTTGATGTCACAATCAACCCCTTATAATCAGTGCATACGGAGAACTGTGGTATTAAATAGCGTAATATTGTCTTGAACACGCAGTCTTGTGATTTGTGATGATGATTTCCTGTTTTATTCAGGCCCAGAGACACATCACAGACCTGTACGAGGATCTCAGAGATGGACACAACCTCATCTCGCTGCTGGAGGTGCTGTCTGGAGAGACTCTGGTAAGTTCATGCCAATACGGGATCCGGTTTTCCATCCAGAACCCTATTCAAAACCTACTTCCAAACATCAATTTGAGAATCTGCTTTTGCAAGGCTACGTCTCACTACCTGAATCTGCTCCCTTAACAGAAGCCCCTCCTCTTCCTGTGTCCTCTTTTGCTTTATAGTCCTTGTAGTAAAGTTCCCCATGAAATCTGCATCTGATTGGATAATTTTACACCCAAAGTCTCTCAGATTTGTTTTTGCATGCGCCAGTGGTTGTATGACATACAGAAGTGTGTGTAGATGGGAACGAACGTCTTCTCACATCTCCCCGTCCTTACGAGCACTTCTACTGTGACCGTGTCTCTTTTGCATTGCGTCTGACTCCTTTAACACATTAACAATCTGACATTTTCTGCCTCAGTTTCAACACTGCACCGGTTTGACCCCCCTTGACCATTCCTTTTTCAACTTCCTGTTTGCTCACCTCTGCCCTGACCTTGACCCCTTTGCCTTTGCCTCTTCTCTTGCGATGCTCTTGCTGTGGTAGCCGAGGGAGCGAGACGTTGTCAGGAATTCGCGGTTGGTGAGTTGGGTCTGAAAATTTCCGGCTCGCCTCCCCGGAAAAGGGGTGTGGCATGCGTCACTGCCAGGGGAAATGCGTTGTGCATGATGTCACTTCCTTTGCCATGTGCCGTCCCCCCCTCATGTTTGCAAAAATATCTACTTGAAATTTTAAATAGATCCTAGTCAGGGTGGTTATTTAAATGTTTGCGTTATTTATTTATTTTGGGAATTTGACGTAATGTATGTTAGTTTAGTATTCAACATTCGTTTTTAGTTCTGCATTGATTCATGTCTTCTCATGTTTGCAAAAATGTGATCCATTGAGAACTTAAGTGACATCATGCACTGCAAGCCAATAAGAGCCCGGCTCATGGGACAGCTTAGCTTTTGATTGGCTACTTATTGTGATGACTGAGTGATAATGTCATTGCATGTTCTTATTGTATGCTGCTGCATTTTTCCACATCTTAACATAGAGGTGTTATTGGTGTATGTTCAGGTAATAGATTATAATAGAGCTGGAAGATCTCTGGTCCTTCGGTTTCAGACGAATATAATTATATTTAGGGTATAGTTTCTTGATTTTCTTTTGAAATATAATGCGTTTTTTCTTTCAGGAATTTTTTGTAGGTACTTTACTTTACTTTAAATAGTATTTTTTTATGCATTTCAGAAACGCTAAAATGTTTTCCAATTTTACTGTACAATAAATGTTTGGATGTTCGTTTTCACCTTTTGGTCTCATTTAATGTTTTTCTGTTCTTAAGACATTATATTTCTGTATTGTGGCATTCCTTCCTTTCGTAGATTTAGTTTAAGGAATAGTTCACCCAAAAATGAAAATTCTGTCATCATTTACTCACCCTCAAGTCGTTTCAAACCTGTAGTAATGTATTTGTTCTGCCGAACACAGAGGAAGATATTTTAAAGTCACTGTTGACTTCCATAGCAAGAAAAAAATACCATGGGAGTCAATGGTGACCCAAAAGGTTTGGAACTACTCGAGGGTGAGTAAATAATGACAGAATTGTCATTTTTGGGGACTTCTCCTTAAATGCATTTTTTTTTTTTAAATCACTCAGTACAACTATAATCTCTGCCTTTTCATGATTGTATTTAATTGTTTAAGATCTTTCTCTTTGTTAATCTCTCTCTTTATTTGGTTCCCAGCCCAGAGAGAAGGGTCGTATGCGCTTTCACAAACTGCAGAATGTACAGATCGCACTGGACTTCCTCAAACATAGACAGGTACAGTGAACCCAACTGTCTTTTCATTTATTATTGTTACCCTTTGTTCTTCATACACCAACTATAAATTCCTTAATCAAATATAAAAAAGCTCATTTTTCTTGGTCCGATAACGTTTCATCAAAAAATACCAGCATTACTGATCAATATTTTGTATAGAATTGTAATTTTTTTTATCTCCTGCAGTACCTTTACAAACCCACAGGGGTCTATAGACTCGTTTTTGAGAAGCCTGGTCTTATAAGATTTCACTGGTTAACACAGATCTCATTGTTTAACAGGTGAAACTGGTAAACATCAGAAATGACGACATTGCGGATGGAAATCCAAAACTGACCCTCGGGCTAATATGGACCATCATCCTTCACTTCCAGGTCTGGTGCAGCACTGGCGATGATCTGCTTGTTTGGAGCAGACGCATCCTAATTCGTTCTTTATTTGCTCTCTTTGGTTTTGCTTCACAGATTTTCGTTTCCCTTTTCGCTGTTTCTACATGTTTTAGTCTCTCAACTTGCTGTTACTATCGCTGTAACGACACAGACATCTGTGCAGACGGTTTAATGTATCATCTGGCAACAGTGATATAGAGATCGCTTTTCATCATTGTGCCAAATATAAATCTCAGCCCACCCGCAAAACACAACACCCTCGGCACAGAACAAGTATTTGTTGTACTTTCACACGTGGCCTCATGTTAATTTGTGCATGAACTAAAATCTCAGGGGGGTACCTATGCCAGTGCGCTCTATTGTTTTTGGACTTCTACACAATGTCTCATTGTGAGGAGACTGGAGTGCATTTGTGTATTTTTTTGCTGGGAAATTAAAACCGAAGCGTGCGTCTTTGATGTCACAGTGGGCCTGTGGGGGATTATGGGTTGGGACGGTGTCCATTTCGGTTGGTGACTCACATCTTCCCTAAAGGAAGTGGAAGCAGGCACGCTGGTATGTTGGTTTGGTGACTCATGAGACCAATCCTGCTGTTTTTGGTTGTGGGAATGGGTCTTAATTGTTTGCTTTTCCTGCAATATTTTAAAAAAGTGCTTATCTTGGCACAAAAGGTTTTGAATGAGTCATTTTGCAGAAAGGTGTTGTACAGAACAATGGCAACTTGAAAAATATGGAGCAAAGATTATAATACAATTAAATTGTACCAGAATTAGTCACAGCAATGCAGAACTAGCTTAAATTATGCTCTCTGTAGAAGCACCAAATGTCATTTCGCCAAATTTGTATTTCCTTTTATTATTATTTTTATTCTTGCAATAGCTTTTTGCAAGAAGTTAGAATTTTCGGGCCGCTAAAAATGGACATTGAGAAGAATTCTGCATTGAAAAGGTCCTTAAATGCCCTCGTAAAGCTATGCTGTGAGGATGTGTTTTCATGTCCCTGTTTACATCCTTAATGAAAAAATTGAGAGGTGTAGACCGACCAGACTTCCCTACAAAACTCTTATAATAGGAGGAAACTTGATTGGAGCCGTTAGGCTGTTATTACCCAAAGGGGAATCCTGACGATGAGTCACCAGAGGAATCACAGACTAAAATTTGAACAAGCCTTTTATTATAAACCAATCTTATGATCCACTGCTAACCACAATGTTTGTCCGAAGTGTCTTGGCAACAGTGTGGGTGTTTTAGGAAAGCAATGTTTAAAACAAATTTAAATTGTATAATGCTATATCATTTTCCTGAGAATCATAGTGTATGGAAAAGCAACAAACTATTACACAGAGATTTTGTGAAAAGAATGATTCAAAACATTTTATTCAGTTGTTTTACTGAAGCACTTGATTTACTTGAACTTGTTTTACTTTGACATCTGAAATGACAATTTCTAAATATGTAAAGTCTATTATTTCTTTTGCAAAATAATACCGAATTTGTATTCTTGTCTTCTTGGTACCTTCTTGTTTTTAACGTGGTCTATCTAATTCTAATGCACTCGCCATATTTAAGCTGTACAGTAACTAGGATTCATTTGAATAAATGCTACGAATTTCACTTCCCTGTCTTCCCTGGCTCCATCAGATCTCCGATATCCAGGTGAACGGTCAGTCGGATGATATGACCGCCAAGGAGAAGCTGCTCTTGTGGTCTCAACGGATGGTGGAGGGCTACCAAGGCCTGCGGTGTGATAACTTCACCACCAGCTGGAGAGATGGCAAGCTCTTCAATGCCGTCATCCATAAACACAGGTACAAACTTATCGTAAAATTCTTGTCTTGGCTATTAGAACACACTCTCTAGATCTACCAATGGTGCTAATGGAAAGAAAAAGCCAGGTTTTTAAGGAGGATTTAGAAAAAAAGAGTTGATTAGGTAATCTTGGCACATGAGAAGAGAGAAATCGCTGACATTCCCTTCAGTATCTCCAGGCTGTTCATCTCCAGACTTGCTGGCTGTATTTGCCGTGTCAGTCACAGACCCCTTCTGCCCCTAGTTGGGTCTGTAATTTATGTACTAAATCCTAGTGATGTTTGACAGGAAACAAGATCTGTCATGCCATACTTAAAGGTAGGCTGACCTGCTTCAACCTTCAAGAGCACAATTTGCTCTGGACTCCAGAAACTGGTCCTAAACACACTTCATACAAATGCCTCTCAACCACAACAGACTCACAGGTTTACGTCAGATTTTGCAGGATTAAGTTCAAGTATGCTCAAATTGGCACTTATGAAAAAAGTTTGAAACCAGAATCCGGTAATGAGGGCGTGTTGAATCTGAAAGGATCCCCAGAGGGTGTGTTTTTACCATTCAGCGTGTTGCTGCATAGCTCAGGTTCACCCTATACACTATCACACGCAGATAAGATTTGAGCGTATAAGCAGCAGTTCGTCTTCCCTCTCGATGAACAGATAAGTATGTGTACTCCATCGTGAGCAGCTATGAAGGCGAAGCTCTCAAAGCTCGATGTGTGGTAATGAAGTGTGGTTTTTCTGAGGACTGAGACTGCTGGTCGTTTGCTTCTCATTGGACAAGAATATGCATCTGCATCTTGTGTGATTGCACACTTTCAATCCAACAAAATGTTCAATCTCAAGAGGAAGTTACGCTCCAGGAAGCATCGCAGCACCTCGTCCAGCCACGGATCCGTCAGTGACCTGGAGGACCGGGTGGTCATGCTTTGTGAAGATGTACCTTCAGAGGCTTCGTTCGATTCGGGCCAGTGGTCCATCAGCCCTGGTGCCTGCTCCAGTGGTGGATCCCAGAGCGGAGATCTAGAACATAGCATGGAGCATGGTAGAGATGGGTTTTCTTACAGGAAGGTGTTCGTCTCAGATGCTGAGCTTCCCTGGGGCCAGCCGTGTTACCTGCTCACACAGACAGTCAATGAGCCGTATGAATGTTTTTTATTTATTTATTAAAAACATCGATAAAGGCAAAGTAAAGCAATGCTGCCTTTAGAATCGATTTGGTAATTTAGGATTGTTATGTGCTATAAAATTGAGTTTTGGTCATGAGGTTTACAGGCTGCTTGTGCACGCATGTAGTTTTTCACTGTAATTGTTTTTGGCGCCTCGATTGCTGCTGAGTGAGTACTTGGTCACATAAGACAAGCTTTTTTCAAATCCTGTGAAGAGCTATCAATCTTGCCTTCACCTGCCCAGATACTGGCACAGATGTTTACATAGCCTGCAGGTTTGGCCAAGCAGTGTACAGATAAATATAAGATCTGCAGGTATGCATTCAAATTAGATCTTGGGGAAATTTCACAGTTCATATGGCATGTTTGTTTGCCAGCAGAAAAAATTACTTCTTTGAAGGGGTCATATGATGTTGCTAAATCATATGTAAAACAAGTGCAATGATTATGCAGTTTAAGGTGCATTATAAACATAACAGCACGTCTGCATTCGTGATCGGAGAAACAACAAACAACAAGCACTACCCTTCACTGCTCAAAACTC